>JASPKZ010007526.1:270000-572550 GCA_030220185.1 Diploptera punctata | reverse complement strand
TTGAGTTTTCCAGGCATAGGGGCTTTGAGTTTTTCGAAAAAATGTAATCATTTTCGAAATTTCAAAATATACAAAATACTATCTAGAGGGTGTGACCGGGATTTATATTGTAAAAATTCCGGTCTAAATCCCAAATTTGAAAATAGTGTTTTTCAAGGCTATAGTCTTGGTGCTTTCCCAAAAAATGTCAAAAAGTTCAAAATTTTCAAGAACTGCAAAAACACTATCTAGAGGGTGTTGTGTCTGGGATTGTAATGCAAAAAATCCGGTTTAAATCCAAAATTTCAAAATAGTGTTTTTCCAAAGCTATAGTCTCGGATTTTCCAAAAAAGTAGTCAACATTTTCGAATTTCAAAAATGGGAAAATTACTATGTAGAGGTGTGCCCGGGATTTACAATGCAAAAAAACCCTGTCTAAATCCAAAATTTCAAATTAATGTTTTCCAAGGCTATAGTTTTGGTGGTTTTCCAAAAAATGTCAAAATTTTCGAAATTACAAAAACAGCAAAAATACTTTCTAGAGGGCGTGTCCGGGATTTATAATGCAAAAAATCAGGTCTAAATCCAAAATTTGAAAATAGTTTTTTCCAAGACTATAGTCTTGGTGGTTTTCCAAAAAATGTCAAAAAGTTCAAAATTTCAAAAACTGCAAACATACTATCTAGAGGCTGTGTCCGGGATTTATAATGCAAAAAATCCGGTCTAAATCCAAAATTTCAAGATAGTAGTTTTCCAAGGCTATAGTCTGGGTGGTTTTCCAAAAAATGTCAAAATATTCGAAATTTCAAAAACTCCAAAAATACTATCTAGAGGGTGTGTCCGGATTTTACAATGCAAAAAATCCTGTCTAAGTTCAAAATTTCAAAATAGTGTTTTCCAAGGCTATAGTCTTGGTGGTTTTCGAAAAAATGTCAAAATTTTCGAAATTTAAAAAACTGCAAAAATACTATCCAGAGGGTGTGTCTGGGATTTATAATGCAAAAAATCCGGTCTAAATCCAAAATTTGAAAATAGTGTTTTCCAAGGTTATAGTCTTGGTGGTTTCCCAAAAAATGTCAAAAGTTAAAAATTTCAAAAACTGCAAAAATTCTATCTAGAGGCAGTGTCCGAGATTTATAATGCAAAAAATCCGGTCTAAATCCAAAATTTTAAAAATAGTGTTTTCCTAGGTTATAGTCTTGATGGTTTTCCTTAAATGGCAACATTTTCGAAATTTCAAAAACTGCAAAAATACTATCTACAGGGTGTGTCCGGATTTTACAATGCAAAAAATCCTGTCTAAATCCAAAATTTCAAAATAGTGTTTTCCACGGCTATAGTCTCGGTTTTCCAAAAAAAATGTCAAAATTTTCGAAATTTCAAAACTGCGAAAATACTATCTAGAGGCTGTGTCCGGGATTTATAATGCAAAAAATCCGAACTAAATCCAAAATTTGAAAATAGTTTTTTCCAAGGTTATAGTCTTGGTTTTCCAAATAATATCAAAATATTTGAAATATCAAAAACTGCAAAAATACTATGTAGAGGATGTGTCCGGGATTTATAATGCAAAAAATCCGGTCTAAATCCAAAATTTGAAAATAGTGTTTACCAAGGCTATAGCCTCGGTTTTCCAAAAAAATGTCAAAATTTTCGAAATATCAAAAACTGCAAAAATACTATCTAGAGGATGTGTCCGGAATTTATAATGGAAAAAATCCCGTCTAACTCGAAAATTTGTAAATTGAGTTTTCCAAGCCTATAGGCTTGGAGTTTTTCCAAATAATGTCATAATTTTCGAAATTTCAAAAACTACAAAAATACTATCTAGAGGGGGTGTCCGGGATTTATAATGCAAAAAATCCGGTCTAAATCCAAATTTTCAAAATAGTGTATTCCAGGTGGTTTCCCAAAAAACGACAAAAAGTTGTAAACTTCAAAAACTGCAAAAATATTATCTAGAGGGTGTGTCTGGGATTTATAATGCAAAAAATCTGGTCTAAATCCAAAATTTCAAAATAGTGTTTTCCAAAGCTATAGTCTCGGATTTCCAAAAAAAATGTCAAAATTTTCCAAATTTCAAAAACTGGAAAATTACTTTCTAGAGGGTGTGTCCGGGATTCATAATGCAAAAAATCCGGTCTAAATCCAAATTTTCAAAATAGTGTATTCCAGGTGGTTTCCCAAAAAATGACAAAAAGTTGTAAACTTCAAAAACTGCAAAAATATTATCTAGAGGGTGTGTCCGGGATTTAGAATAGAAAAAATCCCGTCTAACTCCAAAATTTGTAAATTGAGTTTTCCAAGGCTATAGGCTTTGAGTTTTTCGAAAAAATGTAATAATTTTCGAAATTTCAAAATATACAAAAATACTATCTAGAGGGTGTGACTGGGATTTATATTGGAAAAATTCCGGTCTAAATCCCAAATTTGAAAATAGTGTTTTTCAAGGCTATAGTCTTGGTGCTTTCCCAAAAAATGTCAAAAAGTTCAAAATTTCAAGAACTGCAAAAATACTATCTAGAGGTTGTGTCTGGGATTTATAATGCAAAAAATCCGGTATAAATCCAAAATTTCAAAATAGTGTTTTCCAAAGCTATAGTCTCGGATTTCCAAAAAAAGTCAACATTTTCGAAATTTCAAAAACTGGAAAATTACTATGTAGAGGTGTGCCCGGGATTTACAATGCAAAAAACCCTGTCTAAATCCAAAATTTCAAATTAGTGTTTTCCAAGGCTATAGTTTTGGTGGTTTTCCAAAAAATGTCAAAATTTTCGAAATTACAAAAACAGCAAAAATACTTTCTAGAGGGCGTGTCCGGGATTTATAATGCAAGAAATCCGGTCTAAATCAAAAATTTAAAACTATTGTTTTCCTACGTTGTAGTCTTGGTATTTTTCCAAAAAATCCGGTCTAAATCCAAAATTTCAAAATAGTGTTTTCCAAGGCTATATATAGTCTTGGTGGCTTTCCAAAAAATGTCCAAATTTTCGAAATTTCAAAAAGTGAAAAAATACTATCTAGAGGGTGTGTCCGGGATTTATAATGCAAAAAATCCGGTCTAAATCCAAAATTTCAAAACAGTGTTTTCCAAGGCTATAATCTTGGTGGTTTTGCAAAAAAATGTCAAAATTTTCGAAATTTCAAAAACTGCCAAAATACTATCTAGAGGGGGTGTCCGAGATTTTTATAATGCAAAAAATCCGGACTAAATCCAAAATTTCAAAATAGTGTTTTTCAAGGCTATAGTCTTGGTGTTTTCCCAAAATATGTCAAAAAGTTCAAAATTTCAAAAACTGCAAAAATACTATCTAGAGGCTGTATGGGATTTATAATGCAAAAAATCCAGCCTAAATCCAAAATTTCAAAATAGTGTTTTCCAAAGCTATAGTCTCGGATTTCCAAAAAAAAGTCAAAATTTTCGAAATTTCAAAAACTGGAAAATTACTATCTAGAGGTGTGCCCGGGATTCACAATGCAATAAATCTGTCTAAATCCAAAATTTCAAATTAGTGTTTTCCAAGGCCATAGTCTTGGTGGTTTTCCAAAAAATGTCAAAATTTTCGAAATTACAAAAACAGCAAAAATACTTTCTAGATGGCTTGTCCGGGATTTATAATGCAAAAAATCAGGTCTAAATCCAAAATTTGAAAATAGTTTTTTCCAAGGCTATAGCCTTGGTGGTTTTCCAAAAAATGTCAAAAAGTTCAAAATTTCAAAAACTGCAAACATACTATCTAGAGGCTGTGTCCGGGATTTATAATGCAAAAAATCCGGTCTAAATCTAAAATTTCAAAATAGTGTTTTCCAAGGCTATAGTCTGGGTGGTTTTCCAAAAAATGTCAAAGTATTCGGAATTTCAAAAACTGCAAAAATACTATCTAGAGGTTGTGTCCGGATTTTAAAATGCAAAAAATCCTGTCTAAATCCAAAATTTCAAAATAGTGTTTTCCAAGGCTATAGTGTTTGTGGTTTTCCAAAGAATGTCAAAATTTTCGAAATTTCGAAAACTGCAAAAATACTATCTAGAGGGTGTCCCGGGATTTATAATGCAAAAAATCCGGTCTAAATCCAAAATTTCAAAATAGTGTTTTCCAAGGAAATGGTCTTGGTTTTCCAAAAAATGCCAATATTTTCGAAATTTCAAAAACTGCAAAAATACTATCTAGAGGGTGTGTCCGGGATTTATAATGCAATAAATCCGTTCAAAATCCAAAATTTCAAATTAGTGTTTTCCAAGGCTATAGCCTTGGTGGTTTTCCAGAAATGTTAAAATTTTCGAAATTTCAAAAACTGAAAAAATACTATCTAGAGGGTGTGTCCGGGATTTATAATGCAAAAAATCCGGTCTAAACCCAAAATTTGAAAATAGTGTTTTCCAAGGCTATAGTCTCGGTTTTCCAAAAAAATGTCAAAATTTTCGAAATATCAAAAACTGCAAAAATACTATCTAGAGGGTGTGTCCGGGATTTAGAATGGTAAAAATCCCGTCTAACTCCAAAATTTGTAAATTGGGTTTTCCAAGGCTATAGGCTTGGAGTTTTTCGAAAAAATGTCATAATTTTCGAAATTTCAAAAACTACAAAAATACTATTTACAGGATGTGACCGGGATTTATAATGCAAAAAATCCGGTCTAAATCCAAAATTTCAAAATAGTGTTTTCCAAGGCTATAGTCTTGGTGGTTTCCCAAAAAATGTCAAAAGTTCAAAATTTCAAAAACTGCAAAAATTCTATCTAGAGGCAGTGTCCGGGATTTATAATGCATAAAATCCGGTCTAAATCCAAAATTTTAAAAATAGTGTTTTCCTAGGTTATATAGTATTGGTGGTTTTCCTAAAAATGTCAACATTTTCGAAATTTCAAAAACTGCAAAAATACTATCTAGAGGGTGTGTCCGGATTTTACAATGCAAAAAATCCTGTCTAAATCCAAAATTTCAAAATAGTGTTTTCCAAGGCTATAGTCTCGGTTTTCCATAAAAAATGTCAAAATTTTCTAAATTTCAAAACTGCGAAAATACTATCTACAGGCTGTGTCCGGGATTTATAATGTAAAAAATCTGGTCTAATTCCAAAATTTCAAAATAGTTTTTTCCAAGGCTATATTCTTGGTGGTTTTCCAAAGAATGTCAAAATTTTCGAAATTTCAAAAACTGCAAAAATACTATCTAGTGGGTGTGTCCGGGATTTATAATGGAAAAAATCCCGTCTAACTCGAAAATTTGTAAATTGAGTTTTCCAAGGCTCTAGGCTTGGAGTTTTTCCAAAAAATGTCATAATTTTCGAAATTTCAAAAACTACAAAAATACTATCTAGAGGGGGTGTCCGGGATTTATAATGCAAAATATCCGGTCTAAATCCAAAATTTCAAAATAGTGTTTTCCAAAGCTATAGTCTCGGATTTCCAAAAAAATGTCAAAATTTTCGAAATTTCAAAAACTGTAAAATTACTATCTAGAGGGTGTGTCCGGGATTTATAATGCAAAAAAACCGGTATAAATCCAAAATTTCAAAAGAGTGTTTTCCAAGGCTCTCGGATTTCCAAAAAAATGTCAACATTTTCGAAATTTCAAAAACTGGAAAATTACTATCTAGAGGGTGTGCCCGGGATTTATAATGTAAAAAATCCGGTCTAAATCCAAAATTTCAAATTAGTGTTTTCCAAAAAATGTCAAAATTTTCGAAATTACAAAAACAGCAAAAATACCTTCTAGAGGCCGTGTCCGGGATTTATAATGCAAAAAATCCGGTCCAAATCCAAAATTTTAATAACAGTGTTTTCCTAGGTTATAGTCTTGGCGGTTTTCCAAAAAATGTCAAAATTTTCGAAATTTCAAAAACTGCAAAAATACTATCTAGAGGGTGTGTCCGGGATTTATAATGCAAAAAAACCGGTCTAAATCCAAAATTTCAAATTAGTGTTTCCCAAGGCTATAGTCTTGGTGGTTTTCCAAAAAATGTCAAAATTTCCGAAATTATAAAAATACTATCTAGAGGGCGTGTCCGGGATTCATAATGCAAAAAATCCACTGTCAATTTCAAAATATACAAGAAATAGTTATGCCTATACAATAGCCCAGGAATCCTTCTTCATCGAAGATATCAGACACTGTTTCAAACTACCGGAAACGCAAGCATACAGAATCGTCATCGAGGAGAGACAGAACAAAGCCGCCCAGATACTGACAGAAATTATGGAAACAGACGCAAAGAAAACAGAAACCTGGAAGCAACCAAATTTCGAACTTCGGCACCTGTACACACGTTTCGCAGCCCATGGATTTCATGGGAATATATGCCTGAACAACATGTACCATGAACCCAAGGAGGACTGCATCTGTAAATTATGCAACTACCCATGTCCAAAAATATCATCTAGCGAAGTGTAAAAACAGGACTCTGCTTCTAAACAATTTAATTAAAGACTGGTAAAAAGCTAAATGTAATTTGATGTACACATTGTGTTTAATAAATATATTATAATGCAAAAAATCCGTTCTAAATACAAAATTTCAAAATAGTGTTTTCCAAGGCTATAGTCTCGGTTTCCAAAAAAAGTCAAAATTTTCGAAATTTCAAAAACTGCAAAAATACTATCTAGAGGGTGTGTCCGGGGTTTATAATGCAAAAAATCCGGTCTAAATCCAAAATTTCAAAATAGCGTTTTCCAAGATTTTGTTGTTTTTCCAAAAAAGTCAATAATTTCGAAATTTCAAAAACTGCAAAAATACTATCTAGAGGGTGTCCGGGATTTATAATGCAAAAAATCCGGTCTAAATCCAAAATTTCAAAATTGTTCCAACAAATGTCCAAACTTTCCAAATTTCAGAAACTGCAAAAATACTACCTAGAGGATGTGTCCGGGATTTATAATGCAAAAAATCCGGTCCAAATTGAAAATTTTAAAATTGAGTTTTCCAAGGCTTGGTGATTTCCAAAAAATGTCAAAATTTTCGAAATATCAAAAACTGCAAAAATACTCTCTAGAGAGTGTGTCCGAGATTTATAATGCAGAAAATCCGGTCTAAATCAAAAATTTCAAAATTGTGTTTTCCCAGGCTATAATCTTTATGTTTTTCCAAAATTTTCAAAATTTCAAAAACTGCAAAAATATTATGTGGATGATGTGTCCGGGATTTATAATAGAAAAAATCCGGTCTAAATCGAAGATTTCAAAGTTGAGTTTTCCAAGGCTATAGTCCGGATGTTTTCCAAAATATGTCAAAATTTTCGAAATTCCAAAAACTCCAAAATTACTATCTAGAGGGTGTGTCCGGGATTTATAATGCAAAAAATCCGGTCTAAATCGAAATTTTCAAAATTGAGCTTTCCAAGGCTATAGTGTAGGTGTTTTTCCACATAATGTCAAAATTTTCGAAATTTTAAAAAATGCAAAAGTACTATCTAGAGGGTGTGTCCGGGATTAATAATGCAAATAATCCCGTCTAAATTGAAAATTTCAAAATTGAGTTTTCCAAGGCTATATTCTTGGTGTTTTTCCAAAAAAATTTCAACATATAACAATTTCAAAAACTGTAAAAATACTATCTAGAGAGTGTGTCAGGGATTTATAATGCAAAAAATCCGTAGATATCGAAAATTTCAAAATTTAGATTTCCAAGGCGATAGTCTTGGTGTTATTCCAAAAAATGTCAATTATTTCCAAAATTCTAAAACTGCAAAAATACTATCTGGAAGATATGTCCGGGATTTATAATGAAAAAATTCGGTCTAAATCGAAGATTTCAAAGTTCAGTTTTCCAAGGCTATAGTCCTGGTGTTTTCCAATAAAGTCAACATTTTCGAAATTTCTAAATTGCAAAAATAATATCTAGAGAGTGTGTTCGGGATTTATAGTGCAAAAAATCCCGTCTAAATCGAAAATTTCAAAATTGAGTTTTCCAAGGCTATATTCTTGGTGCTTTTTCAAAAAATTTCAAAATTTGCGAAATTTCAAATACTGCAAAAAGACTATCTAGATGGTGTGTCTGGGATTTATAATGCAGAAAATCCGGTCTAAATCGAAAATTTCAAAATAGAGTTTTCCAAGGCAATAATCTTGGTGCTTTTCCAAAAAAAAGTCAAAATTTTCAAAATTTCAAAAACTGCATAAATACTATCTAGAGGAGGTGTCCGGGATATATAATGCAAAAAATCCGGTCTAAATCGAAATTTTCAATTGAGTTTTCCAAGGCTATAGTCTTGATGTTTCTCCATATAATGTCAAAATTTTCGAAATTTCAAAAACTGCAAAAATACTCTCTAGAGGGTGTGTCCGGGATTTATAATGCAGAAAATCGGGTCTAAATCGAAAATTTCAAAATTGAGTTTTCCAGGGCTATAATCTTGGTGTTTTTCCAAAAAAAACTCAAAATTATCAATATTTCAAAAACTGCAAAAATACTATCTGGAGGATGTGTCCGGGATTTATAATGCAAAAAATCCGGTCTATATCGAAGATTTCAAATTTGAGTTTTCCAAGGCTATAGTCCTGGTGTTTTCCAAAAAATGTCAAAATTTTCGGAATTCCAAACTCCAAAATTACTATCTAGAGGGTGTGTCCGGGATTTATAATGCAAAAAATCCGGTCTAAATCGAAATTTTCAAAATTGAGCTTTCCAAGGCTATAGTCTCGGTGTTTTTCCACATAATGTCAAAATTTTCGAAATTTCAAAAACTGCAAAAATACTATCTAAAGGTGTGTCCGGAATTTATAATGCAAAAAATCCGGAAAAAATCGAAAATTTCAAAATTCAGATTTCCAAGGCGTTAGTCTTGGTTTTATTCCAAAAAATGTCAACATTTTCCAAATTTCAAAAACTGCAAAAATACTATGTGGAAGATGTATCCGGGATTTATAATGCAAAAAATTCGGTCTACATCGAAGATTTCAACGTTGAGTTTTCCAAGGCTATAGTCCTGGTGTTTTCCAATAATGTCAAAATTTTCAAAATTTCGAAATTGCATAAATACTATCTAGAGAGTGTTCGGGATCTATAGTGCAAAAAAATCCGGTCTAAGTCGAAAATTTCAAAATTGAGTTTTCAAAGGCTATTAGTGATTTTTCAAAAAATGTCAAAATTTGCGAAATTTCAACAACTGCAAAAAATACTTTCTAGAGGCTGTGTCCGGGATTTATAATGCAAAAAATCCAGTCTAAATGGAAAATTTTAACATTTAGATTTCCAAGGCCATATAGTCATGGTGTTTTTCCAAAAAATGTCAAAATTTTCTAAAATCCGAAAACTGCAAAAATACTATCTAGAGTGTGTGTCCGGGATTTATAATGCAAAAAATCCGGTCTAAATCCAAAATTTCAATATTGAGTTTTCCAAGGCTATATTCTTGGTGTTTTTCCAAAAATGTCAAAATTTCAAAAAATGTAAAAATACTATCTACAGATTGTGTCCTGTATCTATGATGCAAAAAATCCGGTCTAAATAGAAAATTTCAACATTTAGATTTCCAAGGCTATATAGTCCTAGTGTTTTTCCAAAAAAATTCAAAATTTTCTAAATTCCAAAAACTGCAAAAATACTATCTAGAGGGTGTGTCCTGGATTCATAATGCAAAAAATTCGGTCTAAATCGAAAATTTCAAAATTGAGTATTCCAAGGTTTTGGTGTTCTTCCAAAAAAGTCAAAATTTTCGAAATTTCAAAAACTGCAAAATACTATATAGAGGATAGAGATCCGGGATTTATAATGCAAAAAATCAGGTCTAAATAGAAATTTTCAAGATTGAGTTTCCCAAAGCTATAGACTCGGTGTTTTTCCACATAATGTTAAAATTTTCGAAATTTCAAAAACTGCAAAAATTCTATCTAGAGGATGTGTCCGGGATTTATAATGCAAAAAAATTGGGTCTAAATCGAAAATTTCAAAATTGAGTATTCCAAGGTTTTGGTGTTTTCCCAAAAGTTAAAATTTTCGAAATTTCAAAAACTGCAAAAATACTATCTAGAGGGTGTCTCCGGGATTCATAATGCAAAAAATCCGGTCTAAATACATAATTTCAAAGTTGAGATTTCCAGGGCTATAGTCTTGGTGTTTTTCCAAAATATGTCATTTTTTTTCAAAATTCCAGAAATTGCAAAAATACTATCTAGAGTGTGTGTCCGGGATTTATAATGCAAAAAATCCGGTCTAAATGGAAAATTTCAAAATTGAGTTTTCCAAGGCTATAGTCTTGGCGTTTTTCCAAAAAATGTGAAATTTTTTTAAATTTCAAAACCTCCAAAAATAGTATCTAGAAACACTGTCCGGGAATTATAATGTAAAAAAATCCGGTCTAAGTCCATAGTTTCAAAATTGAGTTTTTCAAGGTTGGTCCTGGTGTTTTTCGAAAAAATGTCAATATTTCCGTAATTTAAAAAAACAGCAAAAATATTATAATGAGGGTGTGTCCGTGATTTATTATGCAAAAAATCCGTTCTGAATCGAAAATTTCAAAATTAAGTTTTCCAAGTCTATAGTCTTGGCGATTTTCCAAAAATGTCACAATTTTCGAAATTTCAAAAACTGTAAAAATACTATCTAGAGGGTGTGTCCGGGAATTATAATGCAAAAAATCTGGTCTAAATCGAATATTTCAAAATTGAGTTTTTTCTTGGTGTTTTTCAAAAAAATGTCAAAATTTTTGAAAATTCAAAAACTGCAACAATACTATCTAGAGGGCGTGTCCGGGATCTATAATGTAAAAAACCTGTCTAAAGCCATAATTTCAAAATTGACTACAATTTCAAATTGTTTATAGCCTTGGAAGGATCAATTTTGAAATTTTCGATTTAGACCGGATTTCTTGCATTAAAATTTCAGGACATAGCTTCTAGATAGTATTTTCGCAGTTTTTGTAATTTCGAAAATTCTGAAATTTTTTGAAGAAGACCGAGACTCTAGACATGGAAAAATCAATTTTGCAATTTTGGATTTAGATCGGATATTTTGCATTATAAATCCCGGACACAAACTCTAGATAGTATTTTTACAGTTATTGAAATTTCGGAAATTTAGACATTTTTTGTAAAAACACCAGCCTTGGAAAACTCAATTTTGAAATTTTGGATTTAGACCGGATTTTTTAATTATAAATCCCGGACACACCTTCTAGAGAGTATTTTTGCTCTATATGAAATTTGTAAAATATTTGACATTTTTTGGAAAAACACCAAGACTATAAACTTGGAAAACTCAATTTTGAAATTTTGGATTGAGACCGGATTTTTTGCATTATAAATCCCGGACATAGCTTCTAGATAGTATTTTTGCAGTTCTTGAAATTTCGAAAATTTTGACTTTTTTTTGGAAAAACACCGTGACTATAGACCTGGAAAACTCTATTTTGAAATTTTGGATCTAGATCGGATATTTTGCATCATAAATCCCGGACACATCCTCTAGATTGTATTTTTACAGTTTTTGAATTTTCGAAAATTTTGAGATTTTCGAAAATTTTAAAATTTTTTGGAAAAACACAACCTTGGAAAACTCAATTTTGAAATTTTGGATTTAGACCGGATTTTTTTAATTATAAATCCCGGACACACCCTCTAGAGAGTATTTTTGCAGTTTTTTAAATTTCGAAAATTTTGACATTTTTTTCGAAAAACGTCAAGACTATAGCCTTGGAAAACTCAAATTTGAAATGTTGTATTTAGACCGAATTTTTTGCATTATAAATCCCGGACGCACCCTCTAGTATTTTTTTAATTTCTGAAATTTCGATAATCTTGACATTTTTTGGAAAACTCTATTTTGAAATTTTGAACTTAGATCGGATTTTTTCCATTATAAATCGCGGACACACCCTATTATTAGTATTTTTGCAGTTTTTGAGAATTCGAAAATGTTTTTTTTGGCAAAACAACAAGACCTTAGTCTTGGAAAACTCGATATTTAAATATTGGGTTTAGACCGGAAAATATTGGGTTTAGACCGGATTTTTTTGCACTATAAATGCCGGACACACCCTCTAGAGTGTATTTTTGCAGTTTTTGAAATTTCTAAAATTTTGACATTTTTTTGGAAAAACACAGACCATAGCTTTGGAAAACTCAATTTTTAAATTTTGGATTTAGACCGTATTTTTTGCAATATAAATCCCGGAACAGCCTCTAGATAGTTTTTTTTTTTATTTTGAAAATTTTGACATTTTTTGGAAAAACACCGAGACTGTAGTCTTGGAAAATCTGAATTCTGAAATTTTGGATTTAGACCGGATTTTTTTGCATTATATATCCCGGACACACCGTCTAGATGGTATTTTTGCAGTTTTTGAAATTTCGAAAATTTTGACTTTTTTGGAAAAAAAACCAAGACTATAGACTTGGAAAACTCAATTTTGAAAATATGCATTTAAACCGGAATTTTTACATTATAAATCCCGGACAGTGTTTTTTTGAAAATACCACGACTATAGCCTTGGAAAAATCTATTTTGAAATTGTTCATTTAGTCGGATATTTTGCATTATAAATCCCGGACACAGCCTATATATAGTATTTCTGTAGTTTTTGAATTTTTTTTTGAAAAACACAAAAACTATAGCCTATAACTATATAAACCAATTTCGAAATTTTGGATTTAGACCGGATTTTTGCATTATAGACCCCGGACACAGCCTATAGATAGTATTTTTGTAGTTTTTGAAATTCTGAAAGTTTTGACTTTTTTTTAAATCGCCAGGAAACCTCAAATTTGAATTTTGGATTTAGACGGGACTTTTTGCACATAAATCCAAGACGCAGCCTCTAGGTAGTATTTTTGTACTTTTTGAAGTTTTGAAAAGTTTGACATTTTTTTTTGAAAACCCAAAACTATAGCCTTTGAAAACTCAATTTTAAAATTTCGGAACTAGACCGGATTTTTTGCATTATAAATCCCGGACACACCATCTAGATAGTATTTTCGTAGTTCTTGAAATTTTGAAAATTTGGACATATTTATAAAAAACATCAAGACTATAGTCTCAGAAATCTCTATTTTGAAATTTTGGTTTAGACCTGATTTTTTGCATTATCAATCCCGGATACACCCTCTAGATAGTATATTTGGAGTTTTTCAAATTTTGACTTTTTTTGAGAAACAGCAAGACTCTAGCCTTGAAAAACTAAAATTTGAAATTTTGCATTTAGACATTTTTTTGAGAAACAGTAAGACTTTTACTTACTTACTTACTCACTGGCACTATCGAACCCGTAGGTTCATGGCCGCACGGACACAAGCTCTCATTACATCCCTATCCTGAGCTAATGTTTTCCAATCATTCCCTGTATAATCTACTTCCCTCAAATCATAGTTAATGTTATTCTCCCACCTCATTCTTGGTCTACCAACTGGGCGTTTTCCCTCTGGCTTTCCTACAAGAAGCTTCCATGCAAGTCTTTCATTCCCCATACGTGCAACATGTCCTGCCCATCGCAGTCTACGAGACTTAACTATTCTTATTATATCTGGCTTCCTGTAAAGACCATGTAGTTCATTGTTATGTAGTCTTCTCCATTCACCTGTCTGTTCATCTCTCTTTGGTCCAAAAATTTTCCTAAGTACTTTATTCTCAAATACTTGTAATCTCCTTTCCTCTCTTAAAGTAAGAGTCCATGTTTCGCACCCATATAATATAACTGGTAGAATAATTGTTTTATATGTTTTCAGTTTAACGTTTTTTGAAAGGAGTTGGGACATCAAGAGCCTCTGCAATGCATAATAGCATGCATTTCCAGAATTGAGCCTATGTTTAATTTCTTTGTGCATCTCATTCCTATTTGTGATTATTGTTCCTAGGTATTTGAAACAGTAAGACTCTAGCCTTGAAAAACTAAAATTTGAAATTTTACATTTAGACCGGATTTCTAGAATTATAAATCCCGGACGCACCCTCTAGATAATATGTTTGTACTTTTTGAAATTTTGAAAAATTTGACTTTTTTCGAAGCATTGGAAAACTCAATTGTGAAATTTTATATTTAGACCGGATTTTTTGCATTCTAAATCCCGGACTGACCCTCTAGATTGTATTTTTGCCATTTTTGAAATTTTTAAAATTTTGACACTTTTTTAAAAAACAAATTTGAATTTTGGGATTTAGACCGGATTTTTTGCATTATAAATCCCGGATATAAGCTGTAGATAGTATTTTTGTAGTTTTTGAATTTTCGACATTTTTTTAAAAATACCAAGACTGAAGCATTGGGAAACTCAATTTTCAAATTTTGGATTTAGACCGGATTTTTTGCATTATAAATCCCGGACATATCCTTTAGATAGTATTTTTGGAGTTTCTGAAATTTTCAAAATTTTGACATCTTTTTTAAACACCAAGACTATAGCCTTGGAAAACTCCATTCTGAAATTTTGGATATAGACCTGATATTTTGCATTATAAATCCTGGATACACCGACCAAATAGTAATTTTGTAGTTTTTGAAATTTTTTGAAAAACACCAAGACTGAAGCCTTGGGAAACTCAATTTCGAAATTTTGGATTTAGACCGGATTTTTTGCATTATAAACCCTGGACACACCTTCTAGATAGTATTTTTTTAGTTTTTGAAATTTTGAATAGCAAAGCTCCATCCATCCATAGTAATTCTGCCCGAGGGCAGGTCTTTCAATACAATCATAGCATTTTTATGCTATGCTTTGCAGCTTTACTAGGGAATTATAGGTGTGGTAGCTTCCTGTTGCTTTCCATACAAGTGAAGGCCCTAAGCTTCTTGACATTTGTCTTACAGGTGAGGAAAAACCCTGAAAAAAACTCTCCCAGGAGACTGTCCTGACCAGGAATCGAACCCGGGCCTGCTGCGTGACAAGGCAGCACCCTACCTTGAGACCACAGTGGTGGACATAGCAAAGCTAATGTCTTGAAATGTTGAAAAGCAATGTAAAATAAAATACATATCTAGTTTTACATGCATTCCCTATATAGCAGGCAGTTGTAACCATGATGTCACAGATGCAGTGAAGAAACTCGAGTCTGAGAAGGAGTCAAGAAATATGAGGTGAGTCAAAATACAACTCAAAATATATTAAGATAAAGGTATCTAACTGCTCTCTCTCTCTTTTTTAAAACTTGTTTGAGTTTACAAGGAAAGTTGCAAAAAAAAAAAAAATAGATATAACACATATGTGCATGATTTTTCTTTAAACTTAAATAATTAAAAGAATGGTGTAATTTATTCCATTTCAAATTTATTAATGTCAGAATTTAATTTCACGTGCAATATAATTACATAGTAAATTTTTATGGGAAATTGTTGGTGTACTAACTTTTGTCTTCATAAATTTTGTAGAGGGTTGAGGTGTTGGTTTCTGCAAATTGTGTAAATTCAGAGGCAACTTATATGATTCTGACTTGGTGGCCAGGCGAGGAAATGAAGTTAGGTTGTGTGTTTCTCTGTTGAATACCTTATTTCCCTGAAAATCAAAACTTTCATATTATTGTATTGGATGACATACTCAATACAGTACTGAGACCTATAGATAGAGAGATAGATACATAAATATATAATGCCAAAGGTATTATAAAGATATAATAAATGTAGAAATGAACCATAAAAATGATTTACTCCATAGATTCAATAACTAACTACTTACATTAGGAATTCACACAATGTGGTATATTCATTTAGGTAAATTTTATCACTCACCTCAAATTTTGAGTTACAAGTTCCAAAATTTTTTTTAAATTTCAACATAAGGTTGGCACCCAAAAGACTATAACATCAGTAGATTGATTAGACCTAACAAAAGTGAGAAAATAGAAGAAGAAAACAAATCAAGGATTTATTAGATTAAATGTGAAGAATGTGAGAAATTCTACTTAGGAAAAACTAAGAGAAATTTGAAAACTAGAGTGCAATAACATTTCATGAACGTCAAGAAAGGGGAAGTATAAAATCTGCAGTGGCTGCCCATGCATAGTCCGAAAAACATCTTATCAAAAAGAAGGCTAAATTATTAAAACCAATAGAAAAACCAAAAGAACTCACTGTTTAGAAAAAGATCTACATTCAAAGGAGCAAAAAGGAGAAATTGACAAACTTGGAAATTCCCGGAGAGAATGGCCTGATTTTGAGGTTTTTCAGTCTGCCAATGAGAGAATGAAAGACAGGGCTTCAAGATGACAGAACAACGGTCACAGGAGTCTGATGATGGAACAGAAATATAAAGTTCCGAAACTAGTATAAGAAGAAAAATATGAGGTAAGTGTTAAATTAATGTTTTTATTACCTCACCTCATATCATTTTTCTTCTAGACTGCAGTTTCAGAGCTTATCTCCATCATCTCCATCATCAGGTCGATCGGTGTTATGTCATTTCTTCTTCCTTCTATCGGTGGACCGATGAACCTCTGGATCAGGTCAAAATTTGCGGGAGTTTTGAAATTCATGAGTTTATCTTTTAACTAGATTGAAAGAACATCTTAAAAATGTAAAAAAGGATGAAGTGGACAAGTCAGTTGTAGCAGCCCATGCTTGGTCTGAAAAACATTTAATCGATACAAAAGCTAACCTAATCAAACATACACATAAACAGAAAGAACTCACGGTCTGGGAAAAAATTCACATCCAAAAAAAACAAGAAAGATAAACTCATGAATTTTGAAACTCCCACAAATTTGAACTGATCCAAAGGTTCATCGGTCCACCGATAGAAGGAAGAAGAAAACCGCCAAGAAACAACACAACACCGGTCGACCAGAGGCTACTGATGATGGAGATGAGCTCTGAAACTGAAGTCTAGAAGAAAAAGGATATGAGGTGAGGTAATAAAAACATTAATTTAATTCTTAAATTAAACCTCATAGTGATTTTTCCTATGAAAGTATAATCAATTAGGTGAGTGGTTAAATTTTACCTAAATAAATAACGAACTGTTCCCTAACAGTTCTCCTGAATGTCTGAATAGGCAAATTTCTTACATGTGGCAGAAGACTATTGAATAATGTGAGGCTTGGAACAGAGATCTAGACTATATTTGAAGAGAAAAATTTTCGCCTAGACCGAGACTCGAACCCGGGACCCTTGACTTTCCAGGCCAAGTGCTCTACCAACTGAGTTACCGAGGTGAGTTGCGATCCAGACGCAAATTTTTCTCTTATATACGTTGTAATTCTCTCGTGCCAAATGCTTGAAACCATTGCTTCTATCTTTGCAAATGGCGGCTTCTTAGTTAACCCATCAGAACATGCGCATAATTTTGCACCGTTACCACACGCGCTGGGTATTTTTTACCCGAAACTTTATTAAGTGATATTAACAGCAAAATGTAATTTTTAGAATATTCTATAATTATATATTTATTTTGACCATGACTATCCTTCATTTGACCATGTCTAAATTATTTATTGTTTAATTTAACAATACATAAAATAAGATCTAAGTATGTACTACATTTTCTTCACAAAAATGCTGTAGTATTTCAGTGCCAACAAAAATGATGAAAAAGTCATATATATTTAGCAGCCACTCACACACTATGTTCACTTCCTGAATCGGGATTTGCCCCCCCCCTAAAAAAATTAACAATGCACATGAGCATTAACTACACAATAATGTTCTTCAGAAAAAATACTGCAATATTATGTTTCTTGTTCAGTGCTAACATTAATTAGAAATAAATAATGATTATAGCATTTGGGAGCCACTCACTCAAACACTATTGTCACTTCCAGCATCAGAATTGGCACACCCCTCGCAGAAAGGCACAGAATGTTCTTTACAGATCATCTTGGTACAGCTGTGGCATGAAATAGTTGTTTTACGATCTTTCTTCTTCGGACATACTTCACATCAAACTGAAGACATCTTCATACGTTTCTGTATTGATTGGGTTTGTTCCTCCACACCAGCCAATCTTCGAATAGTGGATCTATTTTCTCCAATAAGTTCCATCTTTACCTTTGTAACTAACAAACTGAGACAGTGGAGCATCATCCTCATAGTCTTCATCACTCATAGTTGCTTCCTGTTCTGTATCAGAATTATGTTCACTTTCGGAGAGATGATCGGCTTCATCTCCTGATTCATGTTCAATAACATCTAAATTCTTCATTTAGCCAGTTTACTATTTGTCAACTTTGCCTATATTGTAAGTCCATTTTGTAATGGAAAATAGAAATGGTGCACAAATAAAATGATTCACTATTTATGTTACTTATTCACACGCGCTGGGTAGTACCTACCCAATCTTGATATATGCATGCATAAACTCCTGCAGTCACAGGAAAACTAACTAAATCTTACATACAACAATGCAAAAATATCTGAAAGAAAGGTACTGAAAACGGCAGATAAATTTAAATTCAAACACAGTGTTGCCAACAAAAAGAATAATGTCTGGGTATTTTTTACCCTGGCGCGTGAGCTTATGGGTTAAGAAGACATTTATTGGGAATTTAACACTACTTTATAAAGCCAGTAGGGCTTCTATTGACGTTTTTATTATTAATTTAACACTTCTCGTTGAAGGATAAATTATATTTGAAGAGAAAAATTTTTGCCTAGACCGAGACTCGAACCCGGGACCCTTGGCTTTCGAGACCAAGTGCTCTACCAACTGAGCTACCGAGGCGAGTTGCGATCCAGATGCAAATTTTTCTCTTATATACATTGTAATTCCCTCGTGCCAAATGCTTGAAACCATTGCTTCTATCTTTGCAAATGGCGGCTTCTTAGTTAAGAAGACATATAGAAGCCCTATGGGCTTTATGAAGTAGTGTTAAATTCCCAATAAATGTCTTCTTAACTAAGAAGCCACCATTTGCAAAGATAGAAGCAATAGTTTCAAGCATTTGGCACGAGGGAATTACAACGTATATAAGAGAAAAATTTGCATCTGGATCGCAACTCGCCTCGGTAGCTCAGTTGGTAGAGCACTTGGCCTGGAAAGCCAAGGGTCCCGGGTTCGAGTCTCGGTCTAGGCGAAAATTTTTCTCTTCAAATATAATTTATCCTTCAGCGAGAAGTGTTAAATTAATAATAAAAACGTCAAGAGATCTAGACATTTGTCCTGATATTCATAATTAACTATCAGTAACAGTTCACTCATATTTTGCAGTAATAATTTAATTAATCTTGTTTTAATGTTTATATATAACACAATTATTTTATAGTTTGTAATGAGTCCACTCACTGTAGTTTCTATCGCTGCTCACTATATCACTGTCACTTCACGCCTGAATGACTTCCTGCCCTTGCTACAGATTTTATAGGGCAGGAGGGAAATTTCTAGACCTCCATATTGACTTTTCCAGTATGGAAATTTCTAGTCATCAAAACATTGTAATAGAAAGGGGTGAATAAGATGAGAAAAGCATACTTGTATATACTTTTAATTTTTGGTCACCCCATTGTTCTGTCCCTTCTCTTTCTCACTAACTCGAACCCATTTCTTTCTCTCCAGGCGTCCTCGTCCTCTGTGAGTGGTTCTTCGTCATTGATGATCGCAATTGGTTCTCTTTCTATTTCTAATGCCGCCCGGTTTCTATGTGTTTCCTCTTGTGTGGAGTCATTGCCGCTCTGTATATTATTCTCAAACCAGAATCTAGCAGACCTAGAAAAGATTAAGAGCACGTACCTGAAACGAGCTCTGGGCCTATCGAAGTTCACACCCTCACGCCTAGCGTATGTACTGACAGGAGAGTTACCATTGGTGAAGGACTTGAGACAACAGCTTCTACTGCAATCCACCCCCAACTATGAGAAACTACTGAAAGACATGTAAAGGAAGCACAGAGAGATATGGGATGACTTCTTTTGCACGGACGTGATGGTACACAAAGACTGGATGGAACCCCTGTATGACCTTCGACACGCAGTGACAAGACTAGCGATGCATGGTTTCCACTTCAAAGTGTGTAAGACCAAGACATATCACCAACCTATGAACGAGTGTAAGTGCGAGTGGTGTGGGAAAAAGTGCGACAGATAGCACGCCATATGGTGCGAGAACAGACAATCATCCCTGACACAACTGAGTGACAAATGAGCAAGATAAACTATATACTAATAATGCATATTTTGTGCTTTACACTTATTAATTAAAATATACTTTTAACTTAGAAAATATACTTTGACGCGTTGCTATAGCAGTTTCACAATGCTAATAATATTATCATTAATTAAGATATTTTGTCTGTGAATTCTTACCTCTTATGTTTGTTTTTTGTTGAACATAGGAAATTCACATATCACCCTTGGGCATACAATAAATTTCAAAAGATTTTTCAAAAATTTAATATTAGTTTAGTATCGAAGAATGATTATAGTTTAAATAAACTAATAAAAACCAACAAAAATGTAAGATTGATGATGGTAAGAAATCAGAAATATATCAATAAAATGTGCAGATTGTGATAAGATATATAGAGGAAAACAAAAAAGAAATTTAACCATTAGAACTAAAGAACACATAAGAAATGTAAAAAAAGGGGAAGTAGAAAAAGCTGCAGTGGCTGCTCACGTTTGGTCAGAAAAACACAAAATAGATGTAAACACAAAACTATTAAAACAGTTATAAAACAAAAGTGAACTCACCATATGGGAAAAAATCTACATACAGAAGAACTAGCAAAGAATTATGAATTTTGAAATTTGCAGAGAAAGAAACCTCATTAGTAAATTCATTGGACCACAGACAGAGGTAGAAGGAGTCAAGAATCAGGGCCGACAACTTGAGGAAAATCAGTCTGTAATCGCTGAAGATGGGGCTCACAAATCTTGAAACATACGTTTGACAAAAACAACCACAAGGGGTAAGAATACACAGACAAAATATCTTAATTACATTAAATAAACCTCTTAGTGTTACTTCCTATTGTATTTTTAAAATATTGTCATTAGTTGACTGTGGGGTCGTCTTCGTGTCGTTTGATGATGATGTAATGAATATCATGATTGAACTTTATAGGAATAAATCACTGTGAGGTTTAATTTAAGATAAATTAAAATGTTTCATACCTCTCCTCATAAACCATCTTCTAAGTAAATTGCAATTTCGGGATCATGGCAACCCCATCCTCACTTACAATTTTGCCAACTGATGTTGTGTCGATCGGAAGAATCACTTCTTATTCCCTCTGTTGGTGGATTGATAAACAGAGGGAAGAAGAAGTGGTTCTTCTGATCGACATAACATCAGTCGGCAAAATTGTACTGAGGATGGTGTTGCCATGATCCCGAAATTGGTATTTACTTAGAAGACTGTTTATGAGGAGAGGTATGAAACATTTTAATTTATTAATTAAATAAAAATAAAACATAGTTTTATTTGATTTTCATATTTATTATATAATTCGGTACACTGTACCTTCTTCAGACATGTTAACAAATTATGAATTTTGTTCCAACTGATCTAAGCAACAACACAACTCAATTTATTACAACAATATTTATTTAAATTTTTAAATTTAACAAAGGGGATTCATTCAAATCAAGTTGAGAATTTAACAGTTTGTTACTACTTTTAAATTTATAATTACAAAAAAAAATAAACGTTATCTCAGTCAAAACACTGACTGAGATAATGCTTTTTTTTTGTAATTATAATATTAATTACTGTCAGTGAATAACAATTTTTAAAAAAAGACTTTTAAATTTATTAATTTCTACAGCCTCCAAAAGATCTAACTTCTTACCCTTATCACAAATATGTAAAATTTCAAAATTTGGATCGAAACAATGATTAAATTGGAATAGGTGGTTAGCATATTTTGAATATTCTAAATTTCTGTTTTATGCTCTCATGTGTTCCTTTATCCGAGAGATAAAAGGTCTACCAGTTTGTCCTATATAGACATTGTCACATGTGCCACACTTCAATTTATATATACCTGATAATTTTTCTTTCTTTATTTTGGTTTTATTGTGTTTTGTTATATTTTGTAAAGTTTTATTAGTTTTAAATGCAATATTAATGTTCAACTTTTTAAAGTGTTTAGATATTTTATTTGAAAGTGGGCCTATGTATGACATTACGACATATTTCTGTATGTTTTCTTTGGGTAAAGGAAAAACTTTGTTAAATGCTTTTTTGCAATGAACTTTCTTAATTAAATATTCTATAATTTTAGGGTTGTAGTTATTATTAATAGCTAATTGTTTAATAATATTCAATTCATTAATTTATCTTCAGTATCCTGATGTTGGAATGATGATCATGGTGATGATTGTGTAATGATTATATAATGATAATAATGATGATGTAATATTGATCAAGATGATGATATAACAATAATAAAGACTGACTTTTTGATTGAATCATGAAAAGTAATTCTACTACAGATCTCAGGAAACTTACCGAGGTACTAGAACACAATCAGCACAAGATATCAACTGGTAACAGCCTGATCCGATTTTATTATTGCAGACTAGGGGCCGCATGCAAATACATTAGTCTCTACTCAAATTACTTCCAATCACTGGTGAGCTAACTTTCCATGAGCAAGTGCAAAGATCAAATTAGCTACCCACTAACTGGTCATACATGAAAGTTGTCGTTTTCGTAATATTGGCAAGAAATTACCCAGAATTCTCAGCAATAAAACCACTTCCGTTATTTTTGTCTGCTAGAGGAACGCATTTACGCTTGCATCCCGCAAATAATACCGTATGCGACGACGTCTGCATCGTGCAATATTATGCTGATTCTCCTGTTCTTCCAGTTGAATTCTTTGGTAGACTCTATCAAATTCCTCTTCTCCGCGTATACCGAAAACATGATTGAAGTCTTCAAGGTCCGACATCTTGGATAAAGCAGCAAGGTATGCGACGAGGTTTCAAACTACATCAGTTACCATCGGTTCCCATCGGGTTGCTCACGATTCATTCTCTGCAAAGTCACCTCGCCAGGTAGCTTAGGAATTTTGACAATTATTATCGCATGAACAGATTTTTGAGTACGCAAAAAGTCTTTGGATGCAACTTTCTCAGCAGAGAATGACTTTTACGGTCTAATGCATTCATAGATACGACCCTAGATGGCTCTAGCCAGACCATGAAATATATAATGGAAGCTTTTAATGTCATTTCCATACCAGCAGAATCTATAGGACTAAAAATTAATGAAGAAAAAACAAAATTTATGCAAATCTCCAACAGACCTGTAGCTAAAGACAGACTAGAAATAGACGAATATAAATTTCAAATTGTGCATGAATTTAAATATCTGAGCACTATAATCACTGATGACAATAATATTAATAAGGAAATAAGGAGCAGGATTATCCAAGCCAACAGATGCTATTATGCACTTAAGGATCAATTCAAATCACAGATTCTACGT
The DNA here is from genome assembly GCA_030220185.1 of Diploptera punctata. Classification (NCBI taxonomy): domain Eukaryota; kingdom Metazoa; phylum Arthropoda; class Insecta; order Blattodea; family Blaberidae; genus Diploptera; species Diploptera punctata. The sequence continues at coordinate 549,288 of JASPKZ010007526.1, read as the reverse complement.
CTGGATGAAAAACTAAAAACCTATAATATCATACTGAGACCACTTGCTATTTATGGCAGTGAATGCTGAACACTTAGTAGATCGTAGAGCATGGCGAATAAGATATATTAGTCATTCAAAATATCTCTTCAGGCGGAAGAATTGTGAAGCTCTGTCTGTTGCTACACGTGATGTCATATAAGGCAGTGTATACTGTCAGCGTCCCACGTCCCATTCCCCTCTGCACTCATAGATAGCAGTGTCACGTGTTCTATTCCTGCATAAACACGACTGCAGTGCTCTCCGTCAACAACTGCACTTACTCCTTAAACGGGTAATAACAATGAAATCTACAACTTGTATTCAAGCTCAGATATTGTAAATGTTATTAAAATTAGCAGACTGAGATGGGTGGGCCATATAATGAGAATGGAGGAGGAGAATACTACTAGAAAGTTTATACTATTGAGACTAGATGGAGGAAGAAGAAGAGGAAGACTGAAGCTGAGATGGATGGATGGATGGATGGATGGATGGATGGATGGATGGATGGATGGATGGATGGATGGATGGATGGATGGAGTGGAGGAAGATCTTTAAAAGCTCGGGTCCGGGGATGGAGAAGTAGGGCATTGAACAGGGATGCATGTAAGAGTGTCTTAACAGAAGCCAGGGCCCATAAAGGGCTGTACAAGTAGAGCTAGAAGAAGAAGAAGAACATAGCTCTTTTGATTTTAACTTCATTTCTTGTGAATATGATTGAAAATTTTCATGAGAGTTGTAAATTTTCAGAGAAGTTTTATACTGAATTTTATGTAATTTGTCTTATAGTTGAAGAGGGAGTAACCCCTATTGCACCAGTGTGTAAAAATAACAATACACCTAGACCACAACTGTGGTTAGTGATTTGTTATTGATGGCTCTTATTTCATATTTGGTATATGTTAACATTGAAGTTTTTATTATTGATTTAACACTTCTCACTGAAGGATAAATTATATTTGAAGAGAAAAATGTTTGCCTAGACGAGACTCAAACCTGGGACCTTTGGCTTGCTGGGCCAAATGCTCTACCAACTGAGCTACCGAGGCGAGTTGCGATCTAGATGCAAATTTTTTTCTTACATACGTTGCAATTCCCTTGCACCAAATGCTTTGAAACCTTTGCTTCTATCTTTGCAAATGGCGGCTCCTTAGTTAAGAAGACATTTATTAGAATTACAATGTATATAAGAGAAAAATTTGCATCTAGATTGCAACTCGCCTCGGTAGCTCAGTTGGTAGAGCATTTGGCCCGGCAAGCCAAAGGTCCCGGGTTCGAGTCTTGGTCTAGGCAAAAAATTTTCTCTTCAAATATAATTTATCCTTCAGTGAGAAGTGTTAAATCAATAATAAAAACATCAATAGAAGCCCTAGTGGCTTTATAAAGTAGTGTTAAATTCCCAATAAATGTCTTCTTAACTAAGAAGCCGCTATTTGGAAAGATACGAGTAGAAGCAAAGGTTTCAAAACATTTGGCGCGAGGGAATTACAACGTATATAAGAGAAAAATTTGCATCTCGATCGCAATTCGCCTTGGTAGCTCAGTTGGTAGAGCATTTGGCCCAGCAAGCCAAGTGTCCCGGGTTTGAGTCTCGGTCTAGGCAAAAATGTTTCTCTTCAAATATATGTTAACATGTCTTATTTTTAATTTTAGAGATTTTAAATATTCTATATGATAGAAGCCTTACTCAAAAACAAGAAAAAAAATGTATTTACCTTGTTACATAGATTAGACACAAAGCAATTTGTTGTAATTGGCACATACATGGGATATCTCAGAGCTTGATTAACACTGTCCACTCTCTGATTTTTCAACAACATTTTTGCTGGTTGACTTAAATCTTTCCAGATTCTATTAGCCATTGTAGATCCTATAAGGAAAAAACAAAACATTCATTTCGGATCTCATATTCAAATTAATATATTCAGGCATGTTATTCACATGCAACAGTTAGTCTTCTTGTATCTTGCAAGCCCATGTTTCCCTTAACAGAGATTTAGGTGCTCTCCCCCTACAGGGAAGAATTTGAACCATACTAATTTAGTAACACTTGTTTTCGTATAGATGTCATTTCAGTGGTCCATGGTCAGCGTTCCACCTCATACTGACATCTAGGAAACCAAGGTAGTACTAGGACGGGAAAATTCGGTAAATTTTGCTTAGAGGCCTTTTCATTTAGGCTTAAGGATTTTTATATGAATCTGAAAATCTTCAGACTCGGGACCCACGGCTTAAAGTCCCTCCCAGAGGACTTGCTCCTTGGATTTTTCCATCCTAAAAAACCATCGACCACAGCCGGGTTTAAACCCGCGACCCTTGGGACCAGAGGCAAGGAGCATAATAACCACTAGTCCACCGCAACAGTTAATAAAACTATATTAATCAACTCCCAGCGCTATCAAGCCCATTGGTTCATGGGCATACAGATATAAATTAATGAGTCATATTTTTACATCTTACCTCATATCTTATGTTTCTTCAAACACGGGAACTAGTTTTCAAGAGAAGGATCTCTCTCATTTTCAACCGACATTATGACTACCGGATTTTTGTTGGAATCGTTGGAATCTCCATCAATAACGTTGCCATCTGTTTTTGATTTGATGAACTTTCAGATGAGGTCACATTCATCAGAAATCTTGATATTCATGGATCTAAATTTGTTCTTCTGAATATATATCCTCTCCCAAATTGTCAATTCTAAATGTTTTTCCAAATGCTTTAAAAGTTGGGCTTCTTTTTCAATTTTAGGACTCTCCAATAAACTATGTGCTGCAATAGCTGATTTTTCAATTTCACCATTTTGAATATTTCTAAAGTGTTCCTTAGTGCGAGTGTCCAAATTTCTTTTTGTTTTTCCTATGTATACTTTATCACAGTCCTTACAATTAATTTGACTATTTAACTCATGTCACAAATGGTAGTCAATGACCAATCACGTTTCAATGAATTGTTTTACACCAATGACAATCATGTTTCACCTCGCTCTTTATCGATTTCTCTTTATCAGCTCCTGCTTTTGTGATAAAGAAAGCTCCTCCTTTTTTAATATTCTGAACAGGTTAGACCATTATTTTTCTCCAACATCATTGAATATAGCAAATAATGAATAGATTCAGTGATTTCCTCACTTCGTGAGTCGTGAATTTATCGATAATTTGGAAATCACTCGTGGCATTACTTATGATAAATTCCAGATTTTTTGCTATCTGGGGTGTTCAATTTCTTATTAGTTATTAATAAATTACCAGGGCTAAATTTATTTATCAGTGCCAATGTAATATTAAATTTCTTGATTTTTTTAAAAATTTGTTATGTATTTCCCATATTTAACTATGAATACAGACATAAGTTCACCATACATCCTTAACCTGAGCTAATGTTTTGCAATCATACTCTGTATAATTTATTTCCCCTCAAATCATGGTTAATGTTATTCTCCCACCTTATTCTTGGCAAACCTACTTGCATGTTCCCTCCAGCTTTTGTTTCCATGCCCCTCTTTCATTTCCCCATATGTGCTAATTGTCTTGCCCATCACAGTGTACGAGACTTACTTATTCTTGGTGAAATTAAATGTTTCTCCTCATATAAATTTTCTAAGTAGATCGCGATTTCGAGACCACAACGGTCTCATCTTCAGCACTTTCTTGGCGACTGATGTTATGTCGATCGGAAGAAACTCTTCTTCTTCCCTCTGTTGGTGGACCGATGAATCTCTGGATCAGGTCAAAATTTGCAGGAATTTTGAAATTCCAGTCGCCAAGAAAGTGCTGAAGATGAGACCGTTGTGGTCTCGAAATCGCGATCTACTTAGAAAATTTATATGAGGAGAGATAAGAAACATTTAATTTCACCATAAATTAAACCTCATAGTGATTAATTCCTATAAAAGTTAAATTACTTATTCTCACTACAATTGGTTTCCTATATAGATCATATAGCTCACTATTATGTAGTTTTCTCTATTCACCAATCAATTCATCTCTCTTCGGTCCAAACATTTTTCCTAAGAACTTTAGTCTCAATCAAAATATTTTCTCCTCCCTTAAAGTTTAAGTCCATGTTTTGCATCCATATAACTGGAAGAATAACAGTTTTATATATTCAGTTTAATATTGTTTGAGAAAAGTTGGGATGCCCTATAATCAGTAGAAGTATGCATTTTCATAATTGAACCTATAACACTTTAATCATCATCATCATCCATGCAAGTATTAGGCCGTGTGGCCTGTTACAGTCTCAAAGAGGAATTTTCCTTCCAGTGCTTTTTTGGATATCCCAGTGATATTTTGCCTTGGGGGCAGTAACGAAGCATGGCTTTTGGAATTTTATGAGACAGCATTCATTGAAGATGGGCTTTCCAGTTGTTCTGGTAGTTTTGTATATGGTGGAGAATGGGTTCTACATCCAACTCTTCCATAATTTCCTCATTTCTTTCATGGTCCCACTTTGTATAGCCTGCTATATGGCGCATAAATCACATCTCATTTGCTGTTATTTGGCTTTCATCTCTTCTTCATATTGTCCATGCTTCACTACCGTATCTTAATACTGGTCTCACGAGAACCTTATAAAGCTGTAATCTTGTGTTCTTTTGTACTAAAGATGGGTTCATTATACTGTTAATTATCCCCGTTGTTTTTGTGAAATTTGTTATTTTCTTTGATATATCAGCTTCATCTTGAAATGTTAAATTATAACCCAAAAATTAAATGAATTTACTCATTCTAAAATTTCATCATCCAAAACAATTTTGCTAGGTATAAGGTATATAACATCTAAATAAAACTCAAAAAGACAATTTGAATTTAAACCTAATAACAGAAAATGTTTAATATCTTTCTGCACCTCATTCATCATTGTTATTATTGTTCCTAGGTATTTGAATCCAGCCACTTCTTCAAAATTTCCCTCATTTGTCATTAACTATTAATTTCCATTTTATAGGTTAACGTATTTCTATGTAATACCATATATTTAGTTTTATGTTTGTAGCCGCGGTGGACTAGTGGTTATGCTCCTTGCCTCTGGTCCTGAGAGTCGCGAGTTCAAACCCAGCCGGGGTCGATGGATTTTTTAGGACGGAAAAATCCAAGGAGCAAGTTCTCCAGGAGGGACTTTAAGCTGTGGGTACTGAGTCTGAAGATTTTCAGGCTCGTAATAAATCCTTAAGCCTGAATGAAAAGGCCTCTAAGCAAAATTTACCGAATTTTCCCGTCCTAGTACTACCTTGGTTTCCTAGATGTCAGTATGAGGCGGAACGCTGACCACGGACCACTCAAAAATGACATCTATACGAAAACAAGTGTAACTAAATTAGTATGGTTCAAATTCTTTCCTGTAGGAGGAGAGTGCCTAAATCTCTGTAAAGGGAAACATCGGCTTACAATACAATAGAATACAATTAACTATTTTATGTGAATAGCTTGCCTGTGTACAATTTCAATATTACGTTTGTAATTAGTTGATAAGGCACAGAATAAATACTATCATAATGTATGTATTCTTGTCCAAAGTAACGGAAATAAAAACAGATTTGAATCTTCCTAAATCTAAAGAAAATATTTTGATCAGAGAAAACCCTGTTGCTTTTGAACCAATTAACATTCAGCTAAATCTAGAAGAACCAGTTACAAAATTTAAAACTCCCACACCTGTACTAAAAGCTCTAGCGTTAGAAGCTGTGAATAAGAGATATCCACCAGAAGAATGGTTACATGTCTACACAGATGGTCTACTATTGATAACAACTCAGGATCAGGAAATACATGTGCATTATTTTCATTTTATCAACCAGCAGGATACCACACAACAAATTTTGATGCGGAAGTAACGGCTATTCATATTTCACTCAAACAATTACTATACAGAATAAATAAATTTCAAAATGCTGTCATACTCTCTGATTCTAAGGCAGCAATATATGCAATAAACTCACACAAAATGAAGTCAATACAAATTAAAGAGTGCTACAAAATGATTCAACAACTTCAAAAACTACAGAAAAGAATTCAATTACAATAACAAAATGATTCAACAACTTCAAAAACTACAGAAAAGAATTCAATTACAATGGATACCTGCACATCGTGGAATTGCTGGAAATGACACTGCTGATTTTCTTGCCAAAAAAGCCTCCAATCCAATTCAGAATACAACTAAAAGTTTACCTTTCACATCCATAAAAAGAATAATTAAAAACAAATGTAAAATCAAACAAACCAAGACCTATGTAATAAAACCAAAGACAAAAAATGGAATATTTTAGTCAAGAAGCCAGATATTATTCCAGAAATTCCACGTAAAACTACAGTAGCAAAATTTAGACTGTTTACAGAACATGACTATTTGGCCAAACATTTATATAAAATAGGAATCTACACGAATCCAAATTTTCTTCTATGTAACAAAGACGAAGAGATGAACGAAGAACATCTACAAACCTGTGAAGTATTACCTGTTGGATCCACCATAGAGAAATATTGGAGAGCAAGAACGCTAATGGCTTCATTGCCAAGGCCCAGCATTTGAAAACAACAACATGTATTATTATAGAAGAAGAATAGAATTTCACTGCTATGGAAACATGCAATTTCAAATAGAAAAAAATTGTGTCTGCTTCTGGATTGACCGAGTAGCACAAGAGATCAGCACACCAGCATGTAAAACTGGAGAACTTGGGTTCAAATCATGACTCAAGAAAAATTTTTCTCTTTAGTTGTATTAACCACTCGTAAGGTTTGTTTTATTAAAAACTAGGTAATACCCGGCATGCGCTGCTACTCCTAAATAAATGTTGTGTTTCTACCACCAGCCTTGAGCTGCTACGCTTGCCCCGGAATCAGCTTATCCCGATCTTCTTGGCATGAATGAAAGACAGGAATGGTTATTATGAGTTATCCGTAAAAGATAAACATATGCTGTCGTGGACTTTTTTGTAGAATTTTTTGATATATTCAATTCTGTGTACATTAATTTGGTGTATTTGTTATGGTTTAGGCAGGGTAAGCCATTTAAGTGTCAAAATAGGGACTTTATTTCACGTTTTTCACTACAAAGGGTGATTTTTAGGGGTGAAATGGTTGAGCATTACAACTCTCTTATAGCCTATGTTCATCCCCGGAATCTCTTGAGTATTTTTCAAAAAACTCCATCACAATCGAATGAACTGTATGGCAGAGCACGCTTGCCCGGGAATCTACTTATCCCGATCTTCTTGGAATCAATGAAAGACAAAAATGGTTATTGTGAGTTACCCGTAAAAGATAAACATGCTGTCGCGGACTTTTTTGTAATTTTTTTTTTTATTTTTAGGAGTGAAGGGGTTGAGTATTACAACTCTCTTATAGCCTATGTTCATCCCGGGAATCACCTGAACATTTTGCAAAAAAACCCATCAAAATTGGATCAACGGTATGGCCGCGCATAGAATACGAACATACAAACCAACAAACAAACAAACATTAATTTTTATATATTAGATTACCAAATGAGGTTGGAATACAAAGTAATAAGAAGGTTTTCCTGCACTTGAAACATTGCATGACTGACTCCAAAATTAGTCAGTATTCTAAACAATTTTTATTTTTTTTATATTCATAAATTAATGAGTCATTTTTTACCATCTTACCTCATAGTTTATGTTTTCTTAAACATGGGAACTGCTGTTTTCAAAAGATTAATCCCTTTCATTTTCTTAACCTGTTCATGATGATCAAAGTGTCAATTTTATATTTCAACTTCATTTTGTTAAATTGTTTAAAATACCAACACTATCAGCTTCAATAAATAGGTGTTTTTTTCTGATAACACTGGTCAACATGATTTTTGTCTCATGAGTATCAATAGTTGTACTTAATGCAGTTTTTTATTGTGTTTTCAAATATGTATTCAGAATTTCTCTATCACCCACAGTTTTTTTTTATTTCAATTTCAATTAAGGGATTTAAATAATTATTTTTTAATAAATGCTTTTTTTGTCCATTTATTATCTTGACACAGTGAGCGATGAGCATGGGGAACACTTTCATCAGGAGATTTCAACTGTGGAAAAGAGATATCAAGGCAAATGGAATCCTAATATGCTGGCCGATTATTGTTGGACCATCAAGAGGGATGCTCCACAGGCGAAATATAGCAAAAAATCATGATTTCTTACTTTCTAGGTGAGTCCATATGTTCGAATATTGTGTACTTATGAATGTAGAAAATAATAAAGTGTTTGAAATTATAAATGCCTGTCTCTCGGAAATCTTGCATGATGAAGAAAAACCAATATAATATTTGAATTCAGGAGGAAAAATACTATCAGAATTACATACTTTTCTTTCTGAGACAAAAAAAAAGTTTATTTTTTGTTGCTCAGTGTAATACTGCAAAATATAAATATTTAATATTTTAGGAAATAACACTATGAGGTTTCTTTTAATTATTATGAGTTAGTTATTTTGACTCACCTCATATTTTTTTTTATATTCTATAGTTTTGTTGTATCTATGCAACATTTTCAATGCATTCAAACTGTTGTGTTTGCGGTAGTCATCCTGTAGGTTGATTTCTACTCCCTCTGGTGGCTGATCAATGAACTTCCACATCAATTTTTTTTTTCTCTTTCCTCAGGAGTTTCAAAATTCATAGTTTTCTCCTTTACATCCACAAGAATAAGGAGAAAACTATGAATTTTGAAATTCCCAGGGAAAGAGAAAAAAACTTTATTTGGAAGTTCATCGGTCAGCCAACAGAGGGAGTAGAAATCAAATGCAAACAAAACAGAATGTATCGACAATGTCTCATAGATGCAACAAAGCTATAGTCTGCAGAACATAAAATATGAGGTGAGACAAAATAAATAACTCATTATATATATATATATATATATATATATTCTCTCTTCAATGAATGAATGAGTCATATTTTATCTTACCTCACATTTTATGTTTTTTTTAAATATGGGAACTTATCTTCAGCCGACATTGTGACTGCTGGATTTTTGTTGGAATCCTCTTGCAAACTGCAGTTACCATGTTTAAAAAACATAAAATATGAGATAAGAAAAGATATGACTCACTCATTCATTGAATTAAAAACCTCACAATGTTATTTCCCATATTTAACTATGAATAAATATTCTTTATTCATGATGATCTTGTAGAAGATTTCCGGGCTGTTGGCCATGGTCTTGAGGCTTGTAGTTCCCCGATGTTTTGCCAGAGACTGCATCCGGCATCTCAAGACAGCCCTTGAGGATGCCGGACGCAGTCTCTGGCGAAATGTCGGGGAACTACAAGCTTCAAGACCACAGCCAACAGCCCGGAAATGTTCTACAAGATCATCATAACTCCGGCCGCGAAAGCCTAAGTCAATTCTCTATTCATTTGCTGGTGTTTTGTCCAAATAGAGAACAAATAGTAATTGAAGACCTCGGGGACAAATAATGATAACCCACTTTTTTTTTTATGTTTTCAATGTTTTTGGTGCAAACAATCATATCCGAAGTAATTTTCATTTCCTTCATGTAGCATATAAATCTACTGGGAGATAGCAGATAATGCAGGCTCAATTTTATAACAACCTTGTAATCTAATATATAAAAATTAATTAATTAAATATGATTTTCATATTTATTATATAATTCAGTGACAGCTGTTTCGGTACACTGTACCTTCTTCAGACATGTTAACAAATTATGAATTGTGTTCCAACTAATTTGTTAACATGTCTGAAGAAGGTACAGTGTACCGAAATAGCTGTCACTGAATTATATAATAAATATGAAAATCAAATAAAACTATGTTTTATTTTTATTTAATTAATAAATATGGATTTTCATCAAGTAAACACCAACTCAATTGATTATATAAAAACTAATGTTGTTTGTTTGTTCATAATTTATGTGCTGCCATACCGATCATCTGATTGTGATGGGGTTTTATGCAAAATGTTCAGGAGATTCCAAGGATGAACATAGGCTATAAGAGTGTTGTGATACTCAACTCCTACACCCTTAAAAATCACCCACTGTAGTGAAAAATGTAAAAAAAAGAGTCCCTTTTTTATGCTTAAATGGCTTACACTGCCTAAACCAAAACAAAATACACCAAATTAATGTACACAGAATTGAATGATAAATTATATTTGAAGAGAAAAATTATACGCTCAGACTGGTGGTTTGAACCCAGGACCTCTGGCTTTCTTGGGTTCAAACCCTAGTCTGCACATATAATTTTTCTCTTCAAATATAATTTATCCTTCAGTGAGAAGTGTTAAATTAATAATAAAAACATCACAGATTTGAATACCTCAAAAACCTCTAGAAAAAAGTCTTTTACGGATAACTCACAATAACCATTTTTGTCTTTCATTGATTCCAAGAAGATCAGGATAAGTAGATTGCCGAGCAAGTATAGCAATACACGGCGGGTATTCTTTTATGGATAACTCAAAATTTTGTCTTTCGGTTCATTTATGCCAAGTACATCGTGATACGTTTATGGGCAATGCCAGGTAATCAGCATGGGGTATCTAAAAATAATTATGTTATGGCTTTACTTATAGTGATTGCCTGAATATTAAATTTTGGAAGATGAAATTTTATTTACTATTTGGATTGTATGAAAGGTAGTTTGGAAATAGAATTAATCAGTTTATTGATTGTTTTTGCTGCAATAACGAAGAGAGCAAATTTATATTTATTTTTCCTTTTACTTATTCAACTAAACATAAAAACACAATTTTCGTCTTTCAGCTAATTTATGCCAAGAAGATTGGGATGAATGGGAATGAAAGACTTGCATGGAAGCTTCTTGTAGGAAAGCCAGAGGGAAGACACCCAGTTGGTAGACCAAGAATGAGGTGGGAAAATAACATTAACTATGATTTGAGGGAAGTAGATTATACAGGGAATGATTGGAAGGCATTAGCTCAGGATAGGGATGTATGGAGAGCGTATGTCCGTGCGGCCATGAACCTATGGGTTCGATAGTGCCAGTGAGTAAGTAAGTAAGTAAGTAAGTAAGATCGGGATGAATAGATTCTAGGACAATGCCAGGTAATCAGCAGAGGTATCTAAAAATAATTATATAAATTTATAATTATTTTTCCTCTTACTTATTCAACTGAACGCAAAAAAGTCATTTATTTAGGTACAGCAGTGCAAACCGGGTATTAGCTAGTAGTAAATAAAAAATAAAATACTCATAAATCTTAACTTTATAAATGTGGGTTACCATTATTTACCCCCGAGGTGTTCAATTGTTCTCTAATGATAAATTGATTGATTTTAATACTACAGGCATAATTCGACACACATACACCTTCTTTTATACCTAAGTTGCAGGAATGTCTGGTTTTAGAAGATTCCTTTACTTCTTTAGAGGCACTCTTCAAGTCATTTTGTTCATTTGATTTTGTCTTTTTATGCAGGGTCTCTGATATTGGTTGAAATTCATATATCTTGACTCCAACATCTGCATTAACTACAACCTGCATTTAAAAACATACTAATGAGATGGTAAAAACAATTACATTCTTATACAGAGTAATTCATTTGTCTCTCTAGGACAGTCATTCCTAAAGTGGTCTACATCAACCTCCACAGGTCGAGTCTGATCTGCAAGAGGTCCATATCAGTCAAAACAAAAGTGAGTAGCATTATGTCAGCCTGTCACAAACTTATTTGAGGTAGATGGATTTGTAAAAATTTAATATTAGAAAGGCAAAGGGTCTACTTAAAATTTAAAAAAATGGTTGGTTGACTGGTATCGAATGTCGAGCACTTGATAATGAAATCATTCACTCTCTTGCACTCCAATATTTAGCAGAAAGGCTGTTCTCTTCTACAAAAGCTGGACAATGGAATAGAAAAAAAAAAATGGAACATGATCTACGAGACAAAAAAGTTTGGGGACCTCAGCTCTAGGATTTTAAACATTAGTGCACCAAAAATCAACCTATCAGATGCAGCTCATATTAACATTAAAAAAATCATAAATTTTGCCAATATGAGTCCTAACATTTTATAAGATACGTGCTTAAGAGGTATTTAAATTATAATAGTTTATTTTAGGAAGTAATATTTTGAGGTTCTTTTAATCAAGTTCTTTTGAGTCTGTAATCATCTTACCTCAATTTAATGTTGATTTGTTCTCGAACATGTTTCGATATAATCCTCTATCAGCTCCCTCTGAGTTATGAATTTCGAAATTCCTGCTGAACGTGACCTTGTATGGAGGTTCTTCAGCCAGTCGGAAGAGGGAGCTGATATCGACATCCAGGGTTCACAACATAAAACTCATCAGTCTGGCCAAGCTGAAGATAATATAGAAGATTATATCGAAACATGGTCGAGAACAAATCAACATTAAATTGAGGTAAGATATATTACAGACTCAAAAAAACTTGATTTAAATTATAGCTTTGTAAGTGAGCTCTTTTCTTCTGCATTGCATAGTGATTGATCAGGATTTCATAAAATTTGGTGATTCCATAACTAATTTTCTAATTTTTTTTTCAGAGAGCTATAATTTATTATAAGTAATGTCAAGAGTTATTTCCAAATCATCAATAAATTCACGAGTCACAAATTGATGAGTGAATTTATCTAGAAGATTTGGAAATCAAGAGTGGCATTTGTTAGGACTATTTAATGAATAAAATTAAGCCATTTACTAAAAAATTATTATTTAAAAATTGTTACTGGTATTTTAAAATATTTATATATGTAAATGACCATGTTTGAAAACAAATCAGAAATATGTGTTATGTTTCATTTGTTTATTCATTGCAACTTGATCATATTATTTATTGCCAAATAAGACTGCAATATTGTAAGAATGCACCCTAGTGGAGAAAAAATGAAACACATCAAACTGTATATTATAACTAACATTATAGGTTATTAATTTATTTTTTTAGTAAACAACTCAGTAAAATCATTATTTCATCATCATCATCATCATCAAACTTCATGGATTAGGGCTTTGCCTGTTTCAATCTCACATCTGTTCAGCCCAGCGTTTTCTTGGTCTTCTATCGATCTTCGTCCTCCAGGATTATACATCAGTGCCATCTTTGGTATCCTATCCTCTGCCATTCTTTGCAGATGTTCTATCCAATTGTTCCTGTGTTCTTCTATTTGTTGAAGAAGTGGTTGTACTTTTAGTTCCTCTCTAATATTCTCATTTCTAATATGTTCTTCCCTTGTACAACCTTTCACAGCCATAGGAATCTCATTTCCACTGCCTGAATTTTACTTTTTTCTTTTTCCTTCAGGGCCCAGGCCTCACTTCCATACATCACCACTGGTAGTACCATCATTGAGTAAAATCTTAGCTCATTATTTAAAAACACAATTATTGAACACACAGTTATCAAATGTGTAGTTCAAAGGAATCTGTTCATTATTTGCTATATTCGATGTATTTATTGGAGAGTCAGTCACTGCAAAATAATGCTCTGGCCTGTTCAAAATATTAAAAAGGAGGAGCTTAATTTATCACAAAAGCAGGAGCTGATAAAGATAATTTGATAAAGAGTGAGGTGAAACACAACTGTCATTGGTTGTAAAACAAAATTCATTGAAACATGACTGGTCATTGATTCCCATTTGGAGCATGAGTTAAATAGTCCTAGAAAAAAAGTGCACCTAAAAATACTGGCCTCACTATGAGTAAGCATGCTTGAAAAAAAAATCAGAAGATATATAATACACAACACTAAAGAGAAATTTTTAAGTCGGATAAAATAAGAGATGAAATGGAGGTTAATAGAATAAGATGGTATGGCCACATTAAAAGGATGAATACTGACAATATACCAAGACAAATTCTCAGACTTACATTAGTAGGGAAGAGACCAAGGGGTTGGTTGAGATATAGAAGGAAAGAATAAGATAAGAAGAATGTTTTTTTAAAATAATATTGTTACTTTTCATAATCCCTTCATGTTACCAGGCTTCATTAAATAAATAATTTTTTATCTCCTCCATTATCCAGCATTTGTAGAAGAGACCAGCCTTTCTGCTAAACATTGGAGTGCAAGAGAGCGAATGATTTCATTATCAAGTGCTCGACATTAGATACCAACCAACCAACCAACCAACATTTTTTATATATATCTGGAAATAGAAAAATTAAAGAAAACAGGTCATATATAGAAAACAAATGACGATAGTAATATCTCATTGTTTCGTTTACAAAGCACTAGGCATAACAAGACAGTTTATTTGCAAAACGCATTTGATTAATTTAAACTAAATCAAGTTAATATCTAATTTCAATATACAAGTAAGTTCTGGAGTATTGCATCGCTTCATACAGACTGCTTCTAGCAGGGACGGTTGTGGTCTAGTGGAGGGAACGTCTGTTTCCCATGCATAAGGTCGCATCTCGATCCCGCTGTCATGCTTTTATTTTTCTCCCTCTCTCGTCCTTATTTCAATTAATTTTGTTTCTTTTCTTGGTTTTTTTTTATTTATAGCATTTACTGCATTACTTATTTATGCAAAATTATTTTCCATTACATGACACACAACAAAATAGAATGGATTTTAGTTTTTCAAATAGTTGTGCACTTGTGAACCAAGCAGCTGACCTCTGATCATGTGCAGTGGCTATTTTCTAAGTATTTAAAATGATATGTGTGCCATCAATTCTTTCAAAGGCTGTACATTGCAACTTGCTTAGTCAGATTTAGATATATCTGGATTTTAACATTTAGATACCTCTGGATTTAACTTTTAACACGATGATGGCTGGAGATGGGAGGGATTCCTCTTGAAGACTGCAATTTCCGTGCTTAACCTTTTGAATGCCATGCCCGGCGTGCACCTGTGAAAGTGTGAGTACAGTGGTATGCCACGCCCAGCAAGCTCCGGTTTTCAATCCTATTATTTTAAATATTTTTTTCCTGAAGTTTTTACTTCAATAAACTAAAATTATTTTTCGTGCTGTGTTTGTACACCCTTTCTTAGTAATACTTTGCACATCCCTTAGAGAATAATGGTACAGGATAGTTGTAAATGCGTTTTCTAAAGGAGGGTGTACATTCATGTTTCAAGGCCTTTTTTTTTTTTGGCTATGGAATATTGCAATTTCAGGATTTTCTCTTTATTTATTTTATTTTTAGTTGAAAAGATACCTGGCCAAGGGGTAGATCGTGCTATGAAACACAGTGATTCATGTCTCGAAATTGATGAAAATACAATATGCGAGTTTATTGTGTCAGTTTTATCAGAAGATGAGAGTGACAGTAACAGTCATCAAATGGTTATTCGTTTGACGAATGTGATAGTAGTCCTGTTTCTAAGAGAATATTATTACAATCTAAGCCTGTAAATAGTAAAGCAAGTGATGTAGACCTAAATGAACATGGTGTGAGTGACAGTGGTGGTTGTGTCGCACCAGACAAAACACGTGGCATAAAACAGCTGTTTGACTGGAATGGATTCGAACCCAGGACCATAAAAAATGTTCAACAATTTGAATATTATAAGTGTTTAGTGATAATGCCATCAAAAGTATTCAATAGGATAAATGTTTTAGTGATAGTGATAACAAATTTCAATAAAGACACTGTGCTGAATTCGAACCTGGGATCTTTACAAGTGGAAGCAACACCGCCTAACCTTCAAATAAATGTATAATAGTGAGTTTAAATTCAATTTAGCATGGCATGTAGACAGTTAATTATACTTTATAAAGGTTTATATTATATAGTATGGCGTAGTACTTTAAATTTAAAAAACCTGGCACCCACAGCCCAGCTGGCAAAATGGAAACTCGGCGGTCAAAAGGTTAGAACATGAAGTATGAGGTGAAATATGACTTATTTAGTTAATTTTATGCTCACCTTAATATGATCTCCTTCATTGGCACAATAGATGTTATAAATTGGATGCATGTATAACCACACATGGAATTTTCTTATGAGTTTTCCAGATAACAGAGACCACACCCATAAATATCCATGTTGACAACAACTCAATACCTGTGTTGAAACCATATCCATAGTCATCACAGCCCTACAACAATTATTAATATTATGCAAGGCTTTTGAGCAAAGTCCAAAGCAATGAAGCTATTGAGATTGTTCTCACCAATAGATTTTTTAAAAACTTTTTACAGATCTTCACTAATCCTATCTAGTAGATACTGTAAATGACCATGACAAAAAAAAATATATATATATATATATATATATATATATATGCGTGCGTGCGTGCGTGCGTGCGTGCGTGCGTGCGTGCGTTCGTGCGTGCGTGCGTGCGTGCGTGCGTGCGTGCGTGCGTGCGTGCGTGCGTGCGTGCGTGCGTGCGTGCGTGCGTGCGTGCGTGCGTGCGTGCGTGCGTGCGTGCGTGCGTGCGTGCGTGTGCGTGTGCGCGTGTGTGTATGTCTGTTAATGCTCTAGCAGCTACATTTTTGTTATATCAAAACCAAACTTGGTATATAGCAATTAATTAAAAAAGTAAAATCGAGTTTGTTAACTAGCAAAATTGGATCATTAGGAGTTCAATATTTTCCCAGTTATATTATATGGATGTGAAACATGGACTTTAAAGGAGGAGAAAGAGTATTTGAGAATAAAGTTCTTAGGAAAATTTTTGGACCAAAGAGAGATGAAACAGACAGACAAAGGGAGAAGACTACATCCAGTGAGCTACATGATCTTTATAGGAAGCCAGATATAATAAGAGTCGTTAAGTCACATAGACTGTGATGGGCAGGAACATGTGGCAAAAATTGTAAATGAATTAGGGGCATGGAAGCTTCTTGTAGGAAAATCAGAGGTAAAATGCCCAGTAGATAGGCCAAGAATGAGGTGTGAGAATAACAATTACTATCTAATATAAAATATGAAATTATAAAATAATTTTGTTACCTCTCATGATCCAATTCATGTATGTGCCTAAATGTTGGTTTTTTAGGATTCCATATTTTTATCAAACCATCATAACTACAGCTTAATAGCAGAGACTCAGTTAGGTGAAAACCAGATACTTCCAGAAGATGACCAGAAGAACGCTGCAAAGTAACAATAATTCTAAGAACAAAAAAATGTTTTTTTTTTAAATTAAGCAATTTCATGACTAATGTATTCACGTCGAAAATCTTCTTCAAGATCATCATAATTTCATGACTATGTTCTACAGTGCAATGAGTATAGCATTGGACAGCAGACGCGGGATTTGTGCTGTGCGGTGACAAAGGCTTACACATGCAGACATGGGACTTGAAATGTGTGCAGACTCAGCCGTATACAAGCATATTCCACGCATTAATGGTCGCAGTCAGATTGTTTGCTTCGAGTTGATAAGGTGCTCGCTCACTTTTCCTTGTGTACTGAATGGAGTGTGTATAAGTTATTTCAATTTTAAAATTTGTATCTTATAAAACAGGCGTGTATAAGTGTAAATTGAATGACGTATGTTTAAGTACACAGTGTAAACTGTATAATGGCTAATAATTTCTCTACTGAACAACATGTATTTATTTATGATCAACATTTGTTAATTCAGTCTGCCAGTCAAGTATGAAGACTTTTTGAAACACGATTCCCGGGTGTAAAAATTCCGTCGCATTCGACAGTCCATAATCTGTACAACAAATTTTATAAAGAGGTGTCAAAAATGTATAGACAACGAAGGTGAACAGTTCCAGCACCTGTTTAAATAAAGTTGGTAAGTACGACTTGACACTTTCCCAGATTTTTAAGTCACTTATCTTCAGATGTTCTAAAACAATCTCTATCTGATATGCAATTATTGGTACTATTTTCGCATCGAAGAGTTGCACAGCTGTATCTATTGATAGTAGGGCAGGGAATTTTATTTCATTCATGGCTCTAACAGCTGCTGCTGCTCTCTCTCTGACATGTATCTTGAAGGTGGTGCCAGAGGTCTGAAAGATAATGCTAAGATATTTACAATGGCTGACTTTTTCTATCTCCTCTTGTTCTGTTCTAATGCAGTCTCTGGTCTTCACTCTACCTCCTTTCCTAAAGACCATTGTAACCGTTTTCTCTTTATTTATGGCCAAGTCATTTCCTCTTGCCCAAGTGGTTAAGGCACTAAAATCTTGTTGGAGAGTATCTACATTTCTTGAAGTGATAACCATGTCATCAGCATAGATATTCTTTTAGGGTCGAATCTATGAATGCATTAGACTGTAAAAGGTATTCTCTGCTGAGAAAGTTGTATACTAATACGATTTTGCTTACTCAGAAATCTGTTCATGCGATAATAATTGTTGAAATTTGTAAGCTTCCTGATGAGGTAACTTAAGAGAGAAACGAATCGAGAGAATCCCGAAGGGAACCGATGGTAACCGATGTAGTTTGAAACCTTGCCGCATACCTTGCTGCTTTATCCAAAATGTCGGACCTTGAAGACTTCAATCATGTTTTCGGTATACGCGGAGAAGAGGAATTTGATAGAGTCTACCAAAGAATTCAACTGGAAGAACAGGAGAATCGGTGTAATATTGCGCGATGCAGACGTCGTTGTATATGGTATTATTTGCGGGATGCAAGCGTAAATGCGTTCCTCTAGCAGACAAAAATAACGGAAGTGGTTTTATCGCTGAGAATTCTGGGTAATTTCTTGCCAATATTACGAAAATGACGACTTTCATGCATGACTAGTTAG
This sequence comes from Diploptera punctata, assembly GCA_030220185.1. Lineage (NCBI taxonomy): Eukaryota > Metazoa > Arthropoda > Insecta > Blattodea > Blaberidae > Diploptera > Diploptera punctata. Next base: position 530,624 of record JASPKZ010007526.1, on the reverse strand, counting down.
TGGGTAGCTAATTCGATCTTTGCACTTGCTCACGGTGAGTCAGCTCACCAGTCATTGGAAGTAATTTGAGTAGAGGCTAATGTATTTGCATGCGGCCCTTAATCTTTTTTGTTGTCTGAATTTCTTTAATTTATTTACATTGGGATATATAGATTCCCGGGCAACGCCAGGTAATCAACACGTTGTATCTAAAAATAATTATGATATGGCTTTACTTGAATATTAAATTTTGGAAGATGAAATTCTATTTACTACTTAGATTGTATGAAAGATATTTAATTTTAGGAAGTTATATTTTGAGGTTATTTTAATTATATTATTTTTAGTCTGAACATCTTACCTCAATATTAATGTTGATTTGTTATTGAACATGTTTCAAAACAATTCTGTTTTATCGTCAGCTTTCCCAGACTGGTTTTATTTATGTTGCATTATGTTGCACAACCTGGATGTCGATGTCAGCTCCATCCTGTGGTTGGCCAAAGAACCTCCAAACAAGGTCATGCTCCATCATCGGTATATCAAAATTCATAACTCTGTTTCTGTTCTTCTGAATATAAATGTTTTCCCAAATAGTCAACTCTTTTGTATTTTCTAACTGTTTTAATAATTTAGTGTCTGAATTTATATTATGTTTTTCAGACCAAACATGAGCAGCAACTGCAGATTTTTCTATTTCCCCATTTTTAATATTTCTTATGTGTTCTTTGGTTCTAATTGTTAGGTTTCTTTTTGTTTTTCCTATATATATCACCAAAAAATAACTACAGTTTAAATAAACTAATAAAAACCAACAAAAATGTAAAAACTGATAAAAATAAAAAGTCAGGAATATATCAAATTGAATGCATGGGTTGTGAAAAGATATATATAGGAAAAACAAAGAGAATTCTAAAAATTAGAACCAAAGAACACACAAAAAATATTAAAAATGGGGAAATTGAAAAATCTGCAGTTGCTGCTCATGTTTGGTCTGAAAAACATAATATAAATTCAGACACTAAATTATTAAAACAGTTAGAAAATACAAAGGAGTTGACTATTTGGGAAAAAATGTATATTCAGAAGAACAGAAATAGAGTTATGAATTTTGATATACCGATGGAGCGTGACCTTGTTTGGAGGATGGAGCTGACATCGACATCCAGGTTGTGCAACATAATGCAACATAAATAAAACCAGTCTGGGAAAGCTGACGATAAAACAGAATTGTTTTGAAACATGTTCAAGAACAAATCAACATTAATATTGAGGTAAGATGTTCAGACTAAGAATATGTATGAAAGATAATTTAGAAATAGAATAAATTAGTTTTATTGTAGTTTTAGCTACAATAACGAAGACAGCAAATTTATAATTATTTTTCCTTTTACTTATTCAACTAAACGTAAAAACACATCATTTATTTAGATGTAGCGCACGGTATTAGCTAGTTATCAAACAAATGTTTTCAGTTTAATTCGTATATATCATAATTGCTTACTTTTACAATTGTGTGAGTACTGAAGTTATACAATAATATATCTCCATCCTTCTGGCCAATATACACACATTTTCTATCTCCTACCAGTAGTAATGCTGTGATAATTTCATCTGACTGCCAAGTATCCATGCAATATGCTGACCAAACATGGTATACTAACATGAAACAAGGAAAGAAAATCATATAACTGTTGTATGAGTTAAATGGGAGTTCTTTCTAACTTAAAAGTCTACCCACAGCCCAGCTGTACGGAAGAGAGAGGAAGGATATTTAATTAAAGAAAAAAGTCCATTACAAATTATTACTCCTGATAATAAATTATACTTTACTATTGACTTACTATGCGAGACATTTAACCAGGAGAGGTGGCACCTTAGCGACATATATAAGTGGGATGGGGGATTTTCAAACCCTAACAGAATAAAAAAAAAAAAATGTTCACTACAAACTAAATTTTGATTTTATTTATGTATGTACAAGTTGTATTGCGTTAATTAAACTAAAATGAATGTAATGTTAAAGTTACTTGATATAAAAGTAGTAAAAAATAACACAAATGGGAGGCCTACCAAAATAATTATTGTGTAATTTTAAACAAAATATTTAACAAATTTACTGTAAGTTAAAAAAAAAAATTTAATAAAGATACTGATTTAAAATGTTTATCAAATTTAATTTTGGGCATAAATGGATACTAGAATTATTTTATAAAATGTTCTTGTTATTATAAAAACAGTAGTGGTTTTTAAAATAAAAGAAACTCTCATAAACTTCAAGTAAGCCAAATGCGCTTCTTACGATCATTGTTAGGAGTTAATAGACTGGATCACCAAAGGAACACTATTATCAGAGAAAAACTTGGAGTAACAAGTTTAAATGAAGATATACAAAGATACCAACAAGAATGGAAAAATCATCTGAGGAGAATGGCAAGAAATAGACTTCCAAAATTGGCATTCCAATATACCCCAACTGGACATAGGGACCAAGGAAGACCAAAACATCGGTGGAAAGATCAAGACCATCTTCGCTAGGTTTACCGTACAGGCCACATGGCCTAAAACGAATTTGTTCATGACGATGATGATGACAGTGGTTAAGGCACTGAGCTACAAGGGTTCAAGTCCCATTGGGGTCAGGATTTTTAAACTGACCCAAACCCTCTGGCGGCACTATGTCCCTGGGGTCGACTCAGCCTCTAACGGAAATGAGTACCAGATGCTTGTTCTGGGGGTAAAGGCGGCCGCCACGCAGGGCTGACAACCCGGCTGACATAAAGTGCCGATTGTCTAGAAAAAGTGGGAGCCTTAACCTCCTACTACCCCAAGGGCCTCCGGGTCTGTTGTGAGATCACTTTACTTTTTATTATAAAAACATAACATGTCAATACAGTATTTCTATTTGGTTCTGGTGGATTATTGTTGTAGTTGTAGTTGTTGTTGTTCTTCTTCTTCTTCTCGTTCTTCTCCTCCTTCTTCTTCTTCTTCTCATTCTTCTCATCCTTCTTCTTGTCGTCATTGTTGTTATTATTATTATTATCATATATTACTAGTATATTATTATTGATGAACTGTCCAATCGTTTTGACTTGTGTTTACATGTTTGAATGTATATCATCCATCACTGTTTATGATAGTTGTATTATTGTGCCTAACACTTTTTAGTACAAATTATGCTGCATTTATGAAATACAGTTTTTACAAACAACTTCATTATAATCTCTACAAACATAATGGAGGAAAATGGGACCCTGACACCACACTACTGGACATTTTTACTCGTATCTTTAGAATTTGTGATTCAAGGTTGAGGTTATTGACATCAAACAAAAGGGGAAGAATGCAGTGACAGGTATGTGAACACAGAGTGGCATATTCCAACAATTAATAATAATTATTAGAACTGTATATCCTGTGGGGTCGGAAAATACCCTTTGCCACCACTCCTGGGTTAAATGGCCAAATATGGTGCTGTATTTATACCCATGGGTATATCTAAGATTTCCAATGGCTATAACTAGCTTGTTAAACATGCTGACAAACTTGTTTTTCACTAAAATCTTAAGAAAGTATTCCTTTTCATGTCATGACATACAATTTATAACAGGCAAATAGAGTGAGATAGCTATTAAGTTAGGGAAGGAAATGTTTTTGCCATTGTCCTTTATAACAATGTCTTCTTTTCGAATTTGAATCTTTCCTGTGCCCTATTTTTGCCAAAAAGAAATAAATAATTGTAAAGAATTGCATTATGTGGTATTTATTATTTTCCCTTGAAAAATCCTTCGTCAAACTCTTTATCTAACCATGGATCAAGTGTTTACAGAAAATTGAATGATCATACCTATCTGCCTCGTATGTCTTAGAAAAATAAAAAAAAACAACAAACTTCAATGTTATGATAATTATTGCAGAATTAGTAAAATAAAGAAAACTTTCATTGTTCCAAACCATAGTCAAATGGTTTAAGACACCATCACTTGGTGCAGAACTATGAAACTTGTGCTGGTTCGAGTCCATGTGGAAAGAAATTATCTTATGGAATTTGGCCAGTATGGGTCTGCTATCCACACAGCATCATGAGGTATTTGAATAGCTATAAAAACTTACAGCTTCGCATTGTAAAAACCAGCTACAACAGCTGGGGGATCCAAAATGCTGAGTAAGTTATCCCTACACTGGCTGGATGATATCCATCTCTGCAATTAACAAATGTGTAGGTCAAGGGCTTTCTAGGCCTGTCATGCCATGTAGTTAAGTTAAGATAAAGGCTTCAGGATTCAACCATTTTCCTCACAAGAGGCAGTATTCAATAGTTTGACACATAGATTAGTAAATACACCTATGAGCAAAGAAAACTATGAAAAAGAACACATAATTAATGTTGCAATAGTGTCATATTCAAAGAGAAAAATTATACGCTCAGACCGGGACTTGAACCCGGGACCCTTGGTTTTCTAGTCCAAGTGCTCTACCATTTGAGCTACCTGAGCAAGTACCGATCTAAACGCAAATCTTTCTCTATATACGTTGAAATTCCCGCCCACCAAATGCTATGAAGCCTTTGCTTCTATCTTTGCAAATGGCGGCTCCTATATTAAGAAGACATATTTGGGAATTATACATTACATTATAAATGCCAGTACGGCTATTTTCGATGTTTTTATTATTAATTTCATACATCTCAATGATGGATAAATCATATTTAAAGAGAAAAATTATACGCTCAGACTGGGACTTGAACCCGGGACCCTTGGTTTTCTAGTCCAAGTGCTCTACCATTTGAGCTACCTGAGCAAGTACCGATCTAAACGCAAATCTTTCTCTATATATGTTGAAATTCCCGCCCACCAAATGCTATGAAGCCTTTGCGTATAATTTTTCTCTTTAAATATGATTTATCCATCATTGAGATGTATGAAATTAATAATAAAAACATCGAAAATAGCCGTACTGGCATTTATAATGTAATGTATAATTCCCAAATATGTCTTCTTAATATAGGAGCCGCCATTTGCAAAGATAGAAGCAAAGGCTTCATAGCATTTGGTGGGCGGGAATTTCAACGTATATAGAGAAAGATTTGCGTTTAGATCGGTACTTGCTCAGGTAGCTCAAATGGTAGAGCACTTGGACTAGAAAACCAAGGGTCCCGGGTTCAAGTCCCGGTCTGAGCGTATAATTTTTCTCTTTAAATATGATTTATCTATCATTGAGATGTATGAAATTAATAATAAAAACATTGCAATAGTGTGTTACAAAATGATTCAACAACTTCAAAAACTACAGAAAAGAATTCAATTACAATGGATACCTGCACATTGTGGAATTGCTGGAAATGAGACCGCTGATTTTCTTGCCAAAAAAGCCTCCAATCCAATTCAGAATACAACTAAAAGTTTACCTTTCACATCCATAAAAAGAATAATTAAAAACAAATGTAAAATCAAACAAACCAAGACCTATGTAATAAAGCCAAAGACAAAAAATGGAATATTTTAGTCAAGAAGCCAGATATTATTCCAGAAATTCCACGTAAAACTACAGTAGCAAAATTTAGACTGCTTACAGAACATGACTATTTGGCCAAACATTTATATAAAATAGGAATCTACACGAATCCAAATTGTCCTCTATGCAACAAAGATGAAGAAATGAACGAAGAACATCTACAAACCTGTGAAGTATTACCTGTTGGATCCACCATAGAGAAATATTGGAGAGCAAGAACGCTAATGGCTTCATTGCCAAGGCACAGCATTTGAAAACAACAACATGTTGCAATAGATAACGGTTATGAAGAAAATATGGTACGCAAGAAAATAAATAAATTTAAAAGACAAAAATTAATTAATGAAAGCACACTTATAAAAGAAACAGAAACAATAAAATTCAAGAAATTCACTTACCATCCACTGAAACACCATAAATTTCACAAAATTTTCAAAAAGTTTAATATAAGATTAGCACCAAATAATGAATACAGCCTTAATAGGATAATTAAAACCAATAAAAATGAAAGAATTGAAAATGAAAACAAATCAGGAATTTATCAGATCAAATGCAGGGATTGTGACAAAATTTATATTGGAAAAACGAAAAGAAATTTGAGAACAAGGGTGAAAGAACATCTTAGAAACATCAAAAATGGAGAAGTGGAAAAGTCAGCAGTAGCTGCTCATGCTTGGTCCGAAAAACATTGAATTGAATCAAAAGCCAGTCTAATTAAACAAATAGACAAACAAAAGGAACTCACGGTTTGGGAAAAGATCCACATTCACAAAAACAAAGGAAAACTTATGAACTTCGAAATTCCCGCAAATTTTGACCCGATCCAGAGGTTCATCGGTCCACCAACAGAGGGAAGAAGACGAGTTTCTCCCAATTGACATAACATCAGTCGCCAAGATTGTACTGAAGATGAGACCGTTATGGTCTCAAAATCGCGATCTACTTAGAAGATTTATATGAGGAGAGGTAAGAAACATTTAATTTCACCATAAGTTAAGAGAACTTCCATTACCTTTGAGCAAACTGCCTTCACTCCCAACTACCACATGATCTTCAGAAACACTCATGGCAGTGATTTTGCCATTATGTCCATTGTATGAGCAAACAGTATTATTGGAAGACCATATATTCCAGCATCTGTAACATTATATTACATTGTTCACTTCCTAGCAAGAAAAGAAGCACTACTGACTTTCATACTCATGTCAGTATATTCTGTACAATAAATGAAAAAGCATTGGCAAGCAGTAGTTTCCTGTATTATCATATTTTAAGATTTTATTATGCTTATATATCACATATTACACTGGTCAACATGATTTTTGTCTCATGAGTACCAATAGTTGTACTTAATGCAGTTTTTATTGTGTTTTCAAATATTATTCGGAATTTCTCCATCACCCACAGTTTTTTTTATTTCAATTTCAATTAATGGATTTAAATAATTATCTTTTTAATAAACCTAGATTTCTTCCCGGAAAATCTTGGCACAGTGAGTGATGAGCATGGGCAACACTTTCATCTGGAAAACTATGGAAAACAGATATCAAGGCAAATGGAATCCTAATATGCTGGCCGATTATTGTTGGACCATCAAAAGGAATGCTCCACAGGCAAAATATAGCAGAAAATCGTTACTTCTTACTTTCTAGGTGAGTCCGAATGTTCGAATATTGTTTAGTTATGAATTTAGAAAATAATAAAGTGTTTGAAATTATAAATGCCTGTCTCTTGGAAACCTTGCATGATGGAGAAAAGCCGATAGCATATTTGAATTCAGGAGAAAAAATACTATCAGAATCACATATTTTTCTTTCTGAGACAAAAAAAGTTTCTTTTTGTTGCTCAGTGTTATCATAATCATAATCGTCATCATTATCATTGTTGTCGTCATCATCATCATCATCATCATCATTATTATTATTATTATTATTATTATTATTAATGTTATTGATCCATTAATGTTATTTTCTTTATTCCACTAGATTGTCATTATGGCATTATTGGTATTTTCTCCTGGCATTGGCATACTTATAATCCACTTCTGAGGTTGGGGCACCTGGAAGGCAGGGTTACACTTCCCTGATGATATGAAAGGAGATGATGATGATGATGGTGGTGGTAATGGTGCACCAGGAGAGGCCTTAATCTAAACTTAATCTAATGATCAATGAATGAATGAGTTATATTCTTATTTTACCTCATATTTCATGTTTTTTAAACATGGGAACTGCAGTTTTCAAGAGGACATCCCTTTCATTTTCAACCGATATTATAATATTATTATAATAATATTATTAATAATAAGAATATGACTCATTCATTGAATTAAGAACCTCATAATGTTATTTCCCATATTTAACTATGAATTATTCTAATGATGGTAATGATGGCCAGATGATGTTAAGGGATAGTTTGGGACTTAAAGTTTCCTGACATTTGTCTTACAGATGAGAAAAGAAACTTCAAAGAAACCACACCCTGGAAACTTGTTCTGATCAAGGATCGAACTCGGGCCCGCTGCATGAAAAGGCAGAATGCTACTTCAAAACCACAGCAGTGGACTTTAATTATCATTATTGCATTATTCTTATTATATTAATTCACTAATATTATATATTATTACATATTATTATATATTGTCCACCGCTGTGGTCTCGAGGTAGTGTGCTGCCTTGTCACGCAGCGGGCCCGGGTGCGATTCCCAGTCGGGGCAGTTTTTCTGAGTGAGGTTTTTATCGGGGATTTTCTTCATCTGTAACACAAATGTCAGGAAAACTTTAAGGCCCAAATGGTCCCCGAAATCATATGGCCATCATCATCATCATCCTTTACCGATGTGGAAAGCAACGGGAAGCTACCACACCTACAATTCCCTAGTAAAGCTGCAAGCATAGCATGCAAATTCTATGATTGCAGTGAAGGACTTGCCTTCAGGCAGAATTACTATGGATGGATTATATATTAATGTTATTGTTACATTATTATTTTTTTTTATTTATCATTGGACATTTATGTTTCTTCCCAGCATTTCAAGCAGTATATGAACTATTAAAATGATTTTCAAGTAAATCAATGGTAAAGAGAAAAATTTATGCCTGAACCGGGAATCAAACCCCGAATCTTTAGCTTTCCGTGCTAATGCTCTGTCCACTGAGCTAATTCAGGCTTCATTGCTATCCAAGCAGAAATCCTTCCTTTACCTTACTCTATTGGTCCCACATTCAATTGCAATGAATCATCATTCACAAATACACAATGAATGGCTTCTACATTAAGGGTCGTATGCAAATACATTACTCTCTACTCAAATTACTTCCAATCACTGGTGAGCTGAGATCGAATTAACGGCCGCCTTAACCGGTCATGCATGAATGTTGACGTTTTCGTAATATTGGCAACGAATTACCCAGAATTCTCAGCGATAAAACCACTTCCGTTATTTTCGTCTGCTATAGAGGAATGCATTTATGCTTGCATCCCGCAAATAATACCGTATACAAACACGTCTGCGATGCGCAATATTACGCCGATTCTCCTGTTCTTCCAGTTGAATTCTTTGGTAGACTCTATCAAATTCCTCTTCTCCGCGTATACCGAAAACATGATCGAAGTCTTCAAGGTCCGACATCTTGGATAAGTTTCAAACTACATCGGTTACCATCGGTTCCCTTCGGGATTTTCACATAAGTTTATATCTTGAGCTACGATCTTAAGGTACCTTGTCAGGTAGCTTTACAATTATTACCGCGTGAATAGATTTCTGAGTAAGAAAAATGTGTTTGAATAAAACTTTATCAGCAGAGAACGCCTTTTACTGTCTAATGCGTTCAAACATTCGACCCTAAGAAGACATGAAGGGACTCCACACAGCTATAGCATTATTTATTAAATTACTATTGAGAAGCTAAAGCTATTACTATGATAGAAATAAGTAAATTAATGAACACAATTAAATTATTGTAAATCAATGGTAAAGAGAGTGCCTATATCCCAAAATATTGTAGAATATGAACAAACTCATATGTACAAAGAATTGTCATTTATTTTAATTAAAATTCTTACATCATGCAGAAGCATTAGTTGTTACACCAGTTAGCTTTATTTGTATAATTAGTTAAGTAAAGTTTATTAGAACATAGAACTCAAAACATGTATTTTGTAATGGTTTATTTTAGGAAGCTATATTTTGAAGTTCTTTTAATCAAGTGTTTTTTTAATCTGGAATCATCTTACCTCAATTTAAAATTGATTTGTTCTCAAACATGTTTCGATATATCTTCTATATCATCCTCAGCTTTGGCCAGACTGAAGAGTTTTATGTTGTGAACTCTGGATGTCGATATCAGCTCCCTCTTCCGGCTGGCTGAAGAACCTCCATACAAGGTCACGTTCAGCAGGAATTTTGAAATTCATAACTCTATTTTTGTTCTTCTGAATATAAATTTGTTTCCCAAATGGTGAGTTCCTTTGTATTTTCTAACTGTTTTAATAATTTAGCATTCGAATTTACATTATGTTTTTCGGCCCAAACATGAGCAGCAACTGCATTTTTTTATTTCCCCATTTTTAATATTTCTTAGGTGTTCCTTGGTTCTAATTTTCAGGTTTCTTTTTGTTTTTATAATTTCTTCCATATTTACCACATTCGCAATTGTTTGTTGAAATAAAATTGAAAACTTCACAGAGATTATTATTTTATTTTCACTCTGTAAACATGATGCCATTCTACAGTTATGTCAGTTACTGATAATAAAACCGTACAATTATTAAAGACTGAAACTCCATATTTTCTGTTAAAGAGATTGGAACTATATTTAATATTTTGAAGATAGTGTCCTACTATCTGAATACTAAAAAATTAAAATTTTATTTTATTTTGTTGAAATGTTTGTCAGTTATCATGGAATTCACTTAACAAGAATTAAATGAATCATGATTTCTTCTTACCTCATACTTCTAAGTTTTTTTTAAACACAGCACTGTAGTATCAGCAACCCACTGTCACCACCCTCAGCTGTTTTCACGACTGTCAATTTTTTTCTTTTGCCAGTAATTATCCAAACTGCCATCTGGTGTTCTTTTGAAGGAATTATTTTCTAAACTGCCATTTGGTGTTCTTTTGAATGAATCATTTTCTAAACTGCCATCTGCTGTATTTTTGAAGAATTTGTAATCAAGCTCGGTCCGTCTGGAATCTCAAAGTTCATGGTTCTAGTATGGTTTTTTTAAATATATATTTTTTCCCAAACAGTTAAATCCAAAGGTTTGGATAGATGTTTCAAAAGTTTTGCTTCTTTTTCAATTCTATGATGCTCTAATAAACCATGTGCTGCTATAGCTGATTTTTCAATTTCTCCATTCTTTATGTTTCTGAAGTGTTCTTTTTTACGAGTTTCCAAGTTCCTTTTTGTTTTTCCTATATATATCCTGTTGCAATCTTTGCAATCAATTTGATAAATTCCAGATTTTTTGTTGTCTGGGGTGTTAAATTTATTATTAGTTAACAGAAGATTACCCAGGCTGGATTTGTTAATTGGGGCCAGTGTTATATTAAATTTTCTGAAAATTTTTTGAAACTTATGAACTACAGGATGGTAAGTAAATTCCTTAAATTTTACATCTTTCTTGGAATCATGTTGTAGGGTGGTGTATTCCTGTAACTTTTTCTGTTGTTTAAATTTGTTTAATTTACTCTTTATTATGTCTTCATCAAATTCATTTAATTCTTATGAATTGAACCTCATAATGTTAAAAATTCCCAAATTTGATATATAAATTCACTTAATACTTAAGAATTCCAATGGTTATCTATAAAAGGTTACTAAGAAGAAGGAGTTTAGTTTGGCACTACTTACCTAACAGTATTATCCATGCTTGCTGTGATGATATGATTTCCATCAGGATGAAAATGCATAAAAGTGACGGAACTCTTGTGTCCAGTGAGACAGGGTGTGAGCAAAGCACCAGTGATCAGTGAGTAGATTATTATATTATGTTTTTCATCAGAGACAGCCATCAGACGATGTCCTGATCCACAAGCCATTGCTCTCAAGTGCAAAAACCTGCAATAACATTCAAAACCTCTTATATTACTTTTAATAAAGCATAGTTTTCCATTTAAAAATCAATAAAATAAAACATTTTGTTAAGGCATTATTTTCCATATTTGATACTTTTGGGGAAAAAGACAAGTTATCATATATGGAGCAGGAAGGGCTGATACAACAAAAACTAAAAAAATAATAAGCACTTGGTGAAATGAAGATCTTAAGAACAATTCAGGGGAAAACATTATTTGATACGATACATAATAAAGAAAATAGAAACAAAGGTCACATTCAAGACATAACCAAATTTATTACAGACAGACAAAAATATTGGAAAGATCATATAGAAATAATGTTACATTAAGCATTTGTACATACGCATTGTGAATTTTGTAGCACTTAGAAAAATTCATTGAGTAAATGAGTAACCTATACCAAAGTTTTCCCCTACTTTCAATTGACCCACTTCCCCTCAATTTGATCCTTCCAATTTTTTTCCTCTTCTGATTTTTCAGTCCACTCTTTTATCTTCCACATTCTTCTTCACTTGACCACTCTATCTTTAATTTGGTCTTCCAGATTGTCTTTTTCCTTCCTACTTTATCTGTAGAAATTGTTTAAGTAAATTGTTTTCTTCTATTCCCGGTGTATTTTTGCCGCAGTTTATCCAATTTTTCGAAGTTCTACAGAATTGCAATGTGCATGTGTGAGTGCTTAATGCGCATAGCAATTCTGTAGAACTTTGAAAAATCAAACAAAGAGAAATACCACAACTTGCATACATAGATAAAAATTTAATAATTGTAAAATATGTTTTAAGAATCATTGCAAAATGTTTAAAATACTACAAAATGTTATCAAAAATAGAAAAAGTAGTAGTGAAACAGTTTCATAAGAATGTTGTATGGAAAAGCATGAGTAACCTATTCTGAATATATTTAAATTAATATTGGGAAGTAAACATTATGAGGTTATATCATTAATAGTGAGTGGAGAACATATTTTTAACGACTCACTTTATATAATTTCAAATTTCTTTGATACCGGCGGTTTCAGACAATATCTTGTCCCTCTTCCACTCAGTGGAAGCCATGACTGAAGAGGGACAAGATATTGTCTGAAACCGCCGGTATCAAAGAAATTTGAAATTATATGAGGTGAGTCGTTAAAAATATGTTCTCCACTCACTATTAACCTATTCTGAAGTTGAGACGAAAGTGAAAATATCAAGATGATGATTAAAATTATATAGGATTAAAGGAAATAAAATATTTTGATGTTATATTTTAAATTAACATGTTTATTTTGATGTTATATTTTAAATTAACATGTTTCCAGAATTGGATATAGTTTTATTTTAGAAAGAAAAATTACATTTGAACCGGCAGTCGAAACCCTGACCTCTGACTCTCTACGTCAGTGTGGTAACCATTACGCCATTCAAACTTCCGATAGGAATGTCAAATTTCTTTCTACATTCCTATTGGAAGTTCAAATGGCATAGAGGTTACCGCACTGACGTACAGAGTCAGAGGTCCAGGGTTCAACTCCCGGTTCGAAAGTAATTTTTCTTTCTAAGTAGAAATAAATTTGACGTTCCTATTGGAAGTTCGAATGGCATAATGGTTACCACTCTGACGTACAGAGTCAGAGGTCTGGGGTTCGACTCCCAGTTTGAACGTAATTTTTCTTTCTAAAATAAAATGTTGTTTATTACAACTAAATGTTGTTGAATTGTATATGAATAATTTATAAACTAATGAATTGATTGGTGTTTACTTGATGAAAATCCATATTTATTACAAGTTTGTGTAAGGGTAAGAAGTTGGACCTTTTGGAGGCTGTACAAATAAATAAATTGAAAAGTAGTAATAAACTGTTAAATTCTCAACTTGATTTGAATGAATGGCCTTTGTTAAATTTAAAAATTTAAATAAATATTGTTGTATTGTTGCTTAGATCAGTTGCTATATACTATAATAACACAATTCATAATTTGTTAACAAGTCTGAAGAAGGTACAATGTACCGAAACAGCTGTCACTGAATTATATCTTAATAAATAATAAATTTATAAACTAATAATAATTCTATAAAATAAGTTCAGAATTTACTCACTCATTAATTAGAGTATAAATGATATGCTTCCTTAAGTACATTGATTCGTATTTCTTGCCTGAAGATTTCTCAGAGATGGAGAGCAATTTTTGAACTTGCACCTGTTTTTCTTTGATTCTCTGCTCATAAGTTTCACGTACTGCCTCATCATGGAAGCTTATTTTTCGGGATCGAAATGAAATAAGTGGCTCATCTGAAGCATGGATGCTGCGGAATTTCAGACTACTACTGGGTAGGCTTGGAAACTCTTCATGCAGAACTACAAATAAAAAGAAAAATATCTACATCTCTCGTAGTCTAAATCAGGGGTTCATAATTGTTGATTTCTTTTATTCAAATGCCCAGGTTGTCATTTCGACATTTGTGGGGTTCTCTCCTGGCACGGCATACTTGTAACCCATTTCTGAGGTTGCAACACAAATGTTATATTATTCAACTGTTTGTATGTGTCACCAAAACAAAAGACAGTCAGAAGTCTTACTTCTCAAAACACTATGTTGCAATCTTAACTTTTAGCACATAAAAATCCTTTCCCTAGAGTTAATAATATTGTAATGGTGATAGTGGAGGTTTTGATGCAATAATGGTGACAGTAGTGGTGATTATAATGGTAATATTAGTTGTGATGATTATAATGGTAATACTGATGATAAAGGCTTTAGCACATAAAAATCCTTTCCCTAGTGTTAATAATATTGTATTGGTGATAGTGGAGGTTTTGATACAATAATGGTGACAGTAGTGGTGATTATAATGGTAATATTAGCTGTGATGATAATAATGGTAATACTGATTATAAAGACAGTGGCAAGATGATAATGGCAATGACAATGGTGTAAAAATCCGGTAGTCATAATGTCGGCTGAAGATAAGAGGGACTTTTCTTGAAAACTGCAGTTCTTGTGTTTAAAAAAACATAAAATATGAGGTAAGATAAGATATGACACATTCATTCATACAATGTTGTAAGTTTGTATATTAGTCTGATGGATATATTAATTTGCATGGATACTTCTGTCTGTACACAATACATCATCTACATAAAATGGTCTGTTCAAGTGGTACGAAATTGAAAACAACATTTATCCACCCAGCACAGAACTTGAAATATGTAAAAGTTTAATGGGTGGCATTAGAACACACACACACAAGTAATAATTGAAGGGCTCGGTTGTATAACATGGTAACTGATAAATAAATAAGAATTAAATTAATTGTGATTATTTCATACCTCGTACTTCTATATTTCTTTAAATACAGCACTGCAGTATTGGCAATTTCTTATCACCATCAGCTGTTTTCACGATTATCAATTTTTACTTTTGTTGATAATTATCCAAACTGCCATCTGATGTTCTTTTAATGAATTATTTTCTAAACTGCCATCTGGTGTTCATTTTAATGAATCATTTTCTAAACCGCCATCTGTTGTATTTTTGAAGAACTTTGTAATCAAGCTAGGTTCAACTGGAATTTCGAAGTTCATAGTTCTAGTATGGTTTCTTTTTAATGTATATTTTTTCCCAAACTGTTAAATCCAAAGGTTTGGATAGATGTTTCAAAAGTCTTGCTTCTTTTTCAATCCTATGATGCTCTAATAAACTATGTGCTGCTATAGCTGATTTTTCAATTTCTCCATTCTTTATATTTCTGAAGTGTTCTTTTTTACGAGTTTCCAAATTCGTTTTTGTTTTTCCTATATATATCCTGTTGCAATCTTTGCAATCAATTTGATAAATACCAGATTTTTTGTTGTCTGGGGTGTTAAATTTATCATTAGTTAACAGAAGATTATCCAGGCTAAATTTGTTAATTGGAACCAATGTTATATTAAATTTTCTGAAAATTGTTTGAAACTTATTATGAACTTCAGGATGGTAAGTAAATTTTTTTAAATTTTACATCTTTTTTGGAATCTTGTTGTAAGGTGGTGTATTCCTGTAACCTTTTCTGTTGTTTAAATTTCTTTAATTTATTTTTTATTATGTCTTCATGAGGTATGAAATAATCACGAATAATTTAATTCTTATGAATTTGAACCTCATAATGTTAAAAATTCCCAAATTTAATATATAAATTTAACTGGATAAATGCTTTAAAATTGATTTGGTAGCTTATAAACCTGTGATATATGACCTCCTGAAAATCATTTGGTGAATGTATTTTTCTTTAACCCGTGACAATACATCGGCTACATTTAAATTAATATTGGGAAGTAAACATTATGAGGTTATATCATTAATAGTGAGTGGAGAACATATTTTTATCGACTCACCTCATATATTTTCAAAATTCTTTGATACCGATGGTTTCAGACAATATCATGTCCCTCTTCAGTCATGGCTTCCACTTCATGACTGAAGAGGGACATGATATTGTCTGAAACCGTCGGTATCAAAGAATTTTGAAAATATATGAGGTGAGTCGATAAAAATATGTATGGCTTCCACTTCATGACTGAAGAGGGACATGATATTGTCTGAAACCGTCGGTATCAAAGAATTTTGAAAATATATGAGGTGAGTCGATAAAAATATGTTCTCTACTCACTATTAATACATCTGCTATTTATTGACAGATGTAAAAACTATTGTGCACCAAATGCTTTAAGAGGTCACATATCACAGTTTACATGCTACAACTCAATTTTCAACAATTTGTCAGTTACTATGTTTTACAGCCGAGCCCTTCAATTGTCAAGGTGATTTCATAGTGCAAGAGGTTAGACTCTCATCCTCCACCTCTGGGCCCTGAGTTCACATCTTGTTCATCGCATATGGGGTTTGTGATTGATAATTTCGAGCCAGTACATGTTTTTCTCAGGGTTTTTTCTGTTTTTTTTTTCTGTCAGAAACTTAATTCTATCACTTTATTGAACTATTATAGGAAAAATCACTATGAGGTTTAATTTAAGATTTAAATTAAATTTCTTGGAAGGCAACTATGCTCACTGTTATACCATTAAACTGGCTGGACTATGTAAAAAGAATGGATAACACAGCTCTAAAAAAAAAATTTTTTTTGCTCTGGATATCTCTGCAAATTTCTATGTTTACAAGTACACAGTTCACGAATATATTCATGAAAGTGCTGAATGTGCTCTAAAAAATTATAGAAGAAAATCTTATAAAAGGCGTTTTACTGAAGTATAACATGGGTTTTCGACCTTTTCTTTTTCTATTTACGTCGGTGTATACTAATTTTTTTCAAAAAACAATTAACATTTTAAATATATGTTATTTTTTTCATATTTTCCGATTATTGTAGTGTAAAATGAAAATACTGTAAAGATTAAAAAAAAAAACCAGAGTAAATCTTCCAAAATCATTGATAGTTTCTTGAATTGTGAGCATAAATATATCCGAAAATAATCTTATATCAAGGGCAACAAAACCACTGTTGACCAGTGTAATTCAAGAATCCCAAAAATGATGCAATATAAACCTAAAGGACATTGTCGACCAGGAAGAATCTTAAAAGACTGCTAGATGAGGCCAAAACAGGTCTACAAAGGCCTAATTCATGACAGATGATGATGATGATTAAAATTCTTTACACCTCACTTGCGTGAGAGACGTGCATGGAAGCTTCTTGTAGGAAAACCAGAGGGAAAATGCCCAGATGGTAGACCGAGAATGAGGTGGGAGAATAGCATTAACTATGATTTGAGGGGATTAGATTATACAGGGAATGATTGGAAAACATTAGCTCAGGATAGGGATGTATGGAAAGATTATGTCTGCGTGGCCAAAAACCTAAGGGTTCGAAAGAGCCAGTGAGTTACTTAGTTTTCACCTCACTTCACATCCAGTCTTCTAATTAAACCAATTTTTAAACCTATGTAGTTTCATCATCAGTAATTTCTTGACCATGAATTTACTGACATAGTTTACCTTCTTCTTCTTCCTTCCAAGTATTAGGGCAAGGCCTGTTACGATCCTATAGAAAATTTTCCCTCCAGCGTTTCATAGGACGGGCCAGAGATCTTCGTCCTCTTGGTATATAATTATAAACAGCTTTGGGGATCCAATTTGAACTCATTCTTTCAAGATGGGGTTTCCAATTGAGTTGGTTTTGGTCGTCATAAGTTTGATCCTTTCAGGATTGTATAAGACTTGAAAGCATAATAATAGTCCCTTTGATTGTTGCTGGCCAAAGGAAGGCAAGACCAGTGATGGGGCTGCCATCTTATAGCCTCTGGTCAGGCTTTTCTGGAGAAGAAAATAAAATAAAGGAAAGAAGAAATGGAAGAAAGGAAAGACTTCCTAGCCCTCGGAAGCCCTAATAGCATCGGGGTAAAAAAACAAGAGTTAACCAAGAGAGGTTAGATAGTAATGTTAAAAGAGTCTGGTATAAGTAAGTGGAAGAAAGGTAGAAACACCAGATCGGTTAAAGATAAAAGGAGCAAAACACAAGTAAGTGGAAGCAATGTTTTGCTCAGCTTGGGCACCTTGTGGTCGCCATCCACATATCCCCTAAATGGGGACCCCTGAGGGAATATAGTTTACCACATAGTTTTTAAAACTGGTTTAATTAGAAGACCAGATATGAGGTGAGATGTAAACAAATTTTAATTTAAATCTTTCATTCCATCACTTCTACATACTCATGACATCCATTTAGTTTAAACTGTATACCAGTCAGATGAGAGTTGAAAATGGGGAAAAATTTCCTTGAAACTAGTCCTGGAAAGGATACAAAATATGAGCTGATGTATAAAATATTATTGTAATTTTTGTATTTAAACGTAACATATGTTTGTCCTGGAGAGTGTAAGAGTAGGCCACATGGTCTTAACTACGCCAGGCTAAATATACGTAAATAAATTTAAATCTAAAATCTGATTCATTTAACACTAGAAAGACTGCGGGGTCATTGATCCCCCTTGAAGTTCCTCAACCTTTACCCCCCATATGCATAGCCTGCAATTTTATGATTTTTTATTATTTGATGTGTCCACCGCTGTGGTCTTGAGGTAGCATGCTGCCTTGTCACGCAGCAGGCCTGGGTTCGATCCCCGGTTGGGACAGTTTTTCTGGGTGAGGTTTTTATCGGGGTATTTCCTCAATTGTAAGACAAATGTCAGGAAAACTTTAAGGCCCAAACGGTCCCCAAAATCATATGGCCATCGCAATCATCAACATTCATATTCATCTTAGATTAAGCTTAGGATTAGGGTCTTTCCTGGCACATCACTCTCATCATCACCCATCATATCATCGGGGCAACGTAACCATGCCTTCCAGGCGCCCCAACCTCAGAAGTAGGTTACAAGTATGCCATGCCAGGAGAGAGCAGCAGGAATTGCAAAAGACAACCTGGGGCATTTGCAAAAAAAAAATTATCTGATGTAAATTTACTTCCTATAAAATTCAGAGGCTGCAATTGCAGTATGAACGGAGTTACAGAAGTTACTACCTACAACAACTGAGGTGACAAAAATACCCATATTGTGTTTCTCACCGAAATACAATATTTTATCAAAAATATTGAAATACTATGCCATGATTGGCATGAAATGGAGAGTGCTACACAACAAAGTATAGTTTAAGAATTAAATTAATGTTTTTATTACCTCACCTCATATCTTTTTTTTCTATACTGCAGTTTCGGAGCTTATCTCCATCATCAGTAGCCTCTGGTCGACCGGTGTTATGTCGTTTCTTGGTGGTTTTCTTCTTACTTCTATCGGTGGACCGATGAACCTCTGGATCAGGTCAAAATTTGCGGGAGTTTCGAAATTCATGAGTTTATCTTTCTTGTTTTTTTTTTGGATCCAAAATTTTGACCTGATCCAGAGGTTCATCGGTCCACCGATAGAAGTAAGAAGAAAACCGCCAAGAAATGACATAACACCGGTCAACCAGAAGTTACTGATGATGGAGATAAGCTCCGAAACTGCAGTATAGAAGAAAAAGGATATGAGGTAAGGTAATAAAAACATTAATTTAATTCTTAAATTAAACCTCATAGTGTTCTTTCCCTGTGAAAGTTAAAAGTATAGTTTATTGCACTTTCACAAGAATCAAAACTACCATTTCGGTTGCAGAAGATATGGAGGGGTGGTATTAGCCTTGGTTGTTGACGTGAGGCTAGTAGTGTTGATGGAAGTAATAAAATTCACTGGGAGAGAAAGACCAATTCATCTGTCACCTCCAGCAACAGAATGTATTGAAGAACAACCAGAAGATCCTCCGAATGATCTACAGGTATCAGACAATACTGGAACCAGACGTCACTCATTACCACTACATAAGGGGCATAAAGAATGTTCCAAGGAAGGTATAAAATGACTGAATGACTGAATATTAATAATAATAATAATAATAATAATAATAATAATAATAATAATAATAATAATAATAATAATAAAATAATAATAATAATAATAACAATAATAATAACAACAACACTGAGCAACAAAAAATAAACTTTTTTTTTTGTCTCAGAAAGAAAAATATGTGATTCTGATAGTATTTTTTCTTCTGAATTCAAATATGATATCGGTTTTTCTCCATCATGCAAGGTTTCCGAGAGACAGGCATTTATAATTTCAAACACTTTAATATTTTCTACATTCGTAACTACACAATATTCGAACATTCGGACTCACCTAGAAAGTAAGAAGTGACAATTTTCTGCTATATTTTGCCTGTGGAGCATCCCTCTTGATGGTCCAACAATAATCGGCCAGCATATTAAGATTCCATTTGCCTTGATATCTCTTTTCCATAGCTGAAATCTCCTGATGAAAGTGTTCCCTGTGCTCATCGCTCAATGGACAAATGGACAAAAAAAGTTTATTAAAAAAATAATTAGTTAAATCCATTACTTGAAATTGAAATAAAAAAAACTGTGGGTGATGGAGAAATTCCAAATACATATTTGAAAACACGATAAAAAACTGCATTAAATATAACTATTGGTACTCATGAGACAAAAAATCATGTTGACCAGTGTAATCAAACCCAGCATCATTGTTCACCATATTTTCATATAGGGATCAAAATAACCCCTCAGTCTTTATAGGTAGGATGTGAACTCCAGTCATTCTAGTGTTAATGATTGTTACATACCTGGAACTTCATGCAATAGGCTTAACGGATGAAACAAGTTTTCCCCAGATAATGGGTTTACGTGCACTGGTTGGGAAGGAGGAAGTATTTCCTTTATGTAATGTGATTCACCAACAACCATATGATCAGAATGCATCTTCGTAAAATATTCAGAAGAACTTGGAATGCGAGACAGATGTGGCAGACCACTCTTCTTTGGGATTACAGGGAATTGCATATAACTTGGATACTGTCCAAATATAGAGAGAAAAATTTATTGACTCATGCATGTAAAAAAAAAACTTATTTTAAAAGATAATTTTTACTCAACAGACTTGAAGAGATGTTTTCCATTTAAAAAATCATTCAACCATCCTCTACAATTAAGACAGTGGCTAATTAAGGAAGCAAAGTACATTTATAATAGCAAAAATCAACATAATTTAGTATTAAGAAGAATTAAATGAATCGTGAATTCTTCCTACCTCATACTTCTATGTTTTTTTTTTAAACACAGCACTGCAGTATCAGCAACCATTGTCACCATCCTCAGCTGTTTTCACGACTGTCAATTTTTTCTTTCTTCTTAAAAAAAATTTGACAGTCGTGAAAACAGCTGAGGGTGGTGACAATGGTCGCTGATACTGCAGTGCTGTGTTAAAAAAAACATGTTGTTGTTTTCAACAACACCGAAGCCATTAGCGTTCTTGCTCTCCAATATTTCTCTATTGTGGATCCAACAGGTAATACTTCACAGGTTTGTAGGTGTTCTTCATTCATTTCTTCGTCTTTATTGCATAGAGGACAATTTGGATTCGTGTAGATTCCTATTTTATATAAATGTTTGGCCAAATAGTCATGTTCTGTAAGCAGTCTAAATGTTGCTACTGTAGTTTTACGTGGAATTTCTGGAATAATATCTGGCTTCTTTACTAAAATATTCCATTTTTTGTCTTTGGCTTTATTACATAGGTCTTGGTTTTGTTTGATTTTATATTTGTTTTTAACTATTCTTTTTATGGATGTGAAAGGTAAGCTTTTAGTAGTATTCTGAATTAAATTGGAGCCTTTTTTGGCAAGAAAATCAGCAGTGTCATTTCCAGCAATTCCACAATGTGCAGGTATCCATTGCAATTGAATTCTTTTCTGTAGTTTTTGGAGTTGTTGAATCATTTTGTAGCACTCTTTAATTTGTATCGACTTCATTTTGTGTGAATTTATTGCATATATTGCTGCCTTAGAATCAGAGAGTATGACCGCATTTTGAAATTTATTTATTCTGTATAGTAATTGTTGGAGTGAAATATGAATAGCCATTACTTCTGCATCAAAATTTGTTGTGTGGTATCCTGCTGGTTGATAAAATGAAAATAATGCACATGTAATTCCTGATCCTGAGTTGTTATCAATAGTAGATCCATCTGTGTAGACATGTAACCATTCTTCTGGTGGATATCTCTTATTCACAACTTCTAATGCTAGAGCTTTTAGTACAAGTGTGGGAGTTTCAGATTTTGTAACTGGTTCTTCTAGATTTAGCTGAATGTTAATTGGTTCAAAAGTAAGAGGGTTATCTCTGATCAAAATATTTTCTTTAGATTTAGGAAGATTCAAATCTGTTTTTATTTCCATTACTTTGGACAAGAAACTTGTTTGTGTTTTCAACTTGCTTGGTTGTAACTGCCTTTTTTCCCATTTTGTTGTTGTTAATCGTAACATTTTCTCATGTTGTGTTATTGCCTGTTCCTCTAAAGTTAGACATATTGGAGGGTTCTGAGTTAGTGCTTGCATTGCTGCGATTGGAGTTGATTTTGCTGCGCCAGTTATAAGCCGTAAAGCCTGATTTTGGCATACTTCTAGGCGATTCAGGTTCGAGTTATTTGCTGTGATTATTACCTCCCCATTGTATAGTAGTATTGGCTTGATGAATGTTTTTTATGTGGTGTTCAGAGTCTGGCGATTACTACCCCACTTTGCTCCGGCTAATCTTTTTAAGATTGAGAATCTTTTCGTTGCTTTGTTTACTACTGCTTCAATGTGTTTTCTCCATGATAATTTTGAATCAAAAATTGTTCCTAGATATTTTGTTTCATTTGTTTGTCTCAGATTTGTTTTCTTGAACTGTAGATTTAGTTTTTGGAATTTTTTTCTTCAAGCTAATTATTTGAAACGTTGTTTTGTCTGTATTAATGGCCATTAAATTGTTGTGGGTCCACTTTTCTAGTAGGTTAAGAGCCTTTTCCATAGATGATTTAGATTTTTCTATTCGTGAGGAAGATGTCCACATAATCATGTCATCTGCAAAAAGAGCTGTCTTTATTTCTGTTTGATATAGCTGGTGGCAGATCGTTGATGTAGATGTTGAACAGGGTTGTACTTAGTACTGCACCTTGAGGGAGGCCCATTTTTATTTGTCGGAATTTGGAAGTACTGTCATTGTATTTTGTAGCACAGAAACGTTGTGAAAGGAACTGGGTGATCCAGTTTAACATATTGTTTTGAATGCCTAGTTTTGTGAGTTTTTCAAGTAATTTATATCTCCATACCGAGTCATATGCTTTTTCAAAATCAATGAAAACTGTTAGCGTATCTTGATTTTTGTTGAAAGATTCTTTGGCATCTTGAGAAAGTTGAATTGTATTTTCTTTTGTAGATAGATGTTCCTGAATCCTGTTTGTGCTGTTGTTAGTATGTTTTTACTTTCTAAGAACCAATTTAGTCTCGCTGAAATCATACGTTCTGCTGTTTTTGCAATGACACTTGTTAAAGAGATTGGTCTGTAATTATTTATATCATCAGCTGTCTTGTCTTTTTTTAAAATAGGAATAATTATTGCTTTTTTCCACTCTGTAGGTACAGTAGAGGTCCATGATAGGTTAAATAATTTCAGTAGTGTATTCCTTCCCTTTTGGCCAAGATGTTTCAAAAATTCAACATGTATTTTATCTGGACCAGGAGATTTGTTGTCTTGTAACTCGTGTATTGCAGAATTTAGTTCCCATATGGTAAATTCTTTGCCGAATATATCATTCTTTTGTTCTTGATGCTTCTTAAAAGTCTTGAGATCTTTTTTAATTTGCCTTTGCTTCTTTTTAGCTTTAGGAGGGAGTTTGTGTTGAGAGCTGTAGTGTTTATTAAAAGCTTCAGCAATAGAGTTGTTGGAAGTAAGTGTTTTCCCATTAAATTTGAGTGGTTCTTTCTTTGTATCTCTCTGACTTGTGATTTTACTTATATATCTATATATTTTTTTGAGTCTTTTCTGTAATCAGCTTTTTCAATAAATTCACTGAATGAATTTTTCTTTGCTGCATAGATTTCTTTTTAAACTTTGCTGCCTTTCTTCGCCATTCTTGTGTATCTATTTGGTTGTTGGACAATTCTGCTTTTCTTCTTGCTGTGTCCCTTTCTTCTTTTAACTTGGATAAGTCTGCGTTCCAAAAGGGTTTGTAGTGTTTAGTTTTTCCTCTTGGGATCCAATTTTTGCTGCTTCAAGAATTATGTTTGAGATGGT
The DNA here is from genome assembly GCA_030220185.1 of Diploptera punctata. Lineage (NCBI taxonomy): Eukaryota > Metazoa > Arthropoda > Insecta > Blattodea > Blaberidae > Diploptera > Diploptera punctata. Next base: position 506,398 of record JASPKZ010007526.1, on the reverse strand, counting down.
ATTATTAAGTTTATCTGTAGATACTTCGTACTGAATTAGGTTTAATTTATGTTCAGTTTCTTCTGTAAATTTTTCCCAATTAACTTTTCTAAAATTCCAAGAGTATTTTGTTTTTTTTACTGTTATTTTGTTTGTCCTGATGTATTATAGATGCAACAACTGCTCTATGTTCCGATCCTAGATCTTCAATGATTTCACGTGTAGTCTTATCTTTCAGGTCAGATGAAACTAACAGGAGATCTGGATTTGTACACTGGCCATTATAATGTATGTATGTAGGACAGTCATCATTCTTATAGATAAGTTCTAAAGTGTTTGAATTTAATAAATCTTCAATAGTTTTTGCCACTAGGATTGTAGTCTTTGTATCCCCATTTAGGTGAATGGCCATTAAAATCACCAATCAGAATTGTTTTTGGATAAATATTAATTATATCTAGACAGGGGTTGTTATTAGGTGGATTGTATATTCCATATATGTTGTAATGTGAACTTCCTTTCCAGATTTCAATTTGGATGATTTCTATTTTGTCTTCTTGTTGCATTTCCTTTATAACTTTAGATTTTGATAAAATATTTGTTCTGACGCCTGCAAGAATTCCACTAGCTACTTGCCGTGCTTTGGGGAGGATATGTATGTTGAATCCAGGAAATTGAAAATATTTTAGTTGGTCTCTTGATACATTAGCTTCTTGTATGATAAATACATCTATCCCATTTTCCTCTATGATTGTTTGTAATTCGGTTTTTTTACTCTGTGTAAGTCCTCCTGTGTTCCATTGGAGAATTTTAAAGATGTTCTGTATATGACGTCCTGCAGATATCCCCATCCGGAGATCCGAAAAGGGGACTGTTTTACCTCCGGGAAATTTGTCTGAAGGATTTGCCATTGTTCAGCATAAATGTAACCGTTTTTTAAGAGGGCATCAATTTTTTATTTGTAATGGTGGTTACATCACCCACTCACATAAACCCCCAGTATGACTGGAGGGCCACACATGCTGTTGGTTAATGGGTCCATCGGACCTTGCCGGGAGGATCTATATATTTGAATCCACCGACCATTCTCACAAGCACCATTTGTGGACCATTTCTACGCCGTGGCATGCCAGCGTAAGTGTTGAAATAGCATTTCCTCTATTTCTGATGATGTGGTTATACCGCCATTACTCGGTCCTCATAGCCTCATTTGTAAAAGCAGGTTGCACCACGAGCAGGTTGAGGTTGAGATTTGGATAGGAGAGGTTATGGAATGCACTTCACTATCCTTTGCAACCAAAAAACATAGAAGTATGAGGTAGGAAGAATTCACGATTCATTTCATTCTTATTAATAAAACCTCATAATGTTAAAAATTCCCAAATTTATTATATAAATATAATTTAGTATATATAGTTAAAAACTCCAGGGGAATTATGAAACAAAAAAAAATATTTATATTCAAAATTCTGATATTAATAGTAGGTATCAGTAATAAAATTGTAAGTAATTTGCAGTTAGAAAATTAAGAAATTAAAGAGGTGGAAAAGTGTAAATATTTAGGAATTACATTTGAAGGGTACAGAGGGGGAAAAAAAAAACAGGTAAGTCTGGACAAGCTGACGATAAAACAGAATTGTTTTGAAACATGTCCAAGAACAAATCAACATTAATATTGAGGTAAGATGATCAGACTAAAAATAATATAATTAAAATAACCTCAAAATATCACTTCCTAAAATTAAATTTTAAGTCACTTTTCCCTTGAAACCTAGAAAAAACTTACTTTTAGTTAGTAAATAAAATTAGTTTAATATTTATAGGAAATAACACTATGAGGTTTCTTTAAATTATTATGAGTTAGTTATTTTGACTCACCTCATTTTTTTTATAGTCTACAGAATATCAAAAAAATATGAGGCGAGACAAAATAACTAACTCATTATATTATTTTTGGTCTGGACATCTTACCTCAATATTAATGTTGATTTGTTCAGGATTCATAGGAAAGAAACTCATACGGAAAATTTTATAAAATCAACAGGGTTCAATCCAATTGGACATAAATTAGCAGCATTTAATAGTTTAACTCATAGATTGGTAAACTTACCCTTAAACGAAGAAGATTTCAAACATGAGAAAAAACACATAATCAAAGTAGCAAGAGAAAATGGGTTTGATGAAAAAATGGTACATAAAAGGATAGAAAAGTATAAAAAACAAAAAATGATAAACAGAAGTAATCTTGAAAAAGAAGAACCACCTATGAAAAAATATAGGAAATTCACATATCACCCCTGGGTACATAATAAATTTCAAAATATATTTGAGAAGTTTAATATTAAATTAGCACCAAAAAATAACTACAGTTTAAATAAACTAATAAAAACCAACAAAATGAAAAACTGATAAAAATAAAAAGTCAGGAATATATCAAATTGAATGCATGGGTTGTGAAAAGATATATATAGGGAAAACAAAAGAAACCTAAAAATTAGAACCAAAGAACACATAAGAAATATTAAAAATGGAGAAATTGAAAAATCTGCAGTTGCTGCTCATGTTTGGTCTGAAAAACATAATATAAATTCAGACACTAATTATTAAAACAGTTAGAAAATACAAACGAGCTGACTATTTGGGAAAAAATTTATATTCAGAAGAACAGAAACAGAGTTATGAATTTTGATATTCCGATGGAGGGTGACCTTGTTTGGAGGTTCTTTGGCCAACCACAGGATGGAGCTGACATCGACATCCAGGTGGTGCAACATAATGCAACATAAATAAAACCAGTCTGGGAAAGCTGAAGATAAAACAGAGAATTGTTTTGAAACATGTCCAAGAACAAATCAACATTAATATTGAGGTAAGATGTCCAGACCAAAAATAATATAATTAAAATAACCTCAAAATATAACTTCCTAAAATTAAATATTAACTAACTCATAATAATTAAATAAAGTTAGATTTAACACCTCAGCTCATAATTGTAGATTTCTTGAAGACTAGTTTCAATACTTCTTTGTATCATATTCAGCTCTATCTAACTGTTGACTTGGTGGTTAGCGATTCTGTAGTTGCTTCCTGCTCCCTCTGTTGGCTGACTGATGAACTTCCAAATCAAATAAGACTCAAATGAATCGTGAATTCTTCTTACCTCATATATCTACGTTTTCTTAAACACAGCACCGCAGTATTGGAGAAATATCTTCTCCATCGTCAGCTGTTTTCACAACTGTCAATTTTTTCTTTTGCTGGTAATTATCCAAACTGCCATCTGGTGTACTTTTGAAGGAGTAATTTTCTAAACTGCCATCTGGTGTATTTTTGAAGGACTTTGTAATCAAGCTTGGTTCGTCTGGAATCTCGAAGATTCCAAGAAAGATGAAAAATTCAAGAAATCTACTTACCATCCAGAAGTTCATAACAATTTTCAAAAGATTTTCAAAAAATTTAATATAACATTGGCTCTGATTAACTAATTCACCTGGGTAATCTTCTGTTAACTAATAAAAAAGTTTAACACCCCAGACAACAAAAAATCTGGGATTTATCAAATTAATTGTAAAGACTGCAATAGAGTATATATATATATATATATATATATATATATATATAGGAAAAACAAAAAGGAACTTAGAAACTCGTAAAAAAGAGCACTTTAGAGTCATAAAAAATGGAGAAATTGAAAAATCAGCTATAGCAGCACATAGTTTATTAGAGAATCATAGAATTGAAAAAGAAGCAAAACTTTTGAAACATCTATCTAAACCTGTGGAATTAACAGTTTGGGAAAAGATATATATTCAAAAAAACTATACTAGAACCATGAACTTTGAGATTCCAGACAAACCAAGCTTGATTACAAAGTTCTTAAAAAATACACCAGATGGCAGTTTAGAAAATTACTCCTTCAAAAGTACACCAGATGGCAATTTGGATAATTACTGGCAAAAGAAAAAAATGAAGGTCGTGAAAACAGCTGATGATGGAGAAGATGTTTCTCCAATACTGCGGCGCTGTGTTTAAAAAAACATAGATATATGAGGTAAGAAAAATTCACGATTCATCTGATTCTTATTAAAAAACCTCATAATGTTAAAATTCCCAAATTTAGTATATTAAATTCCAAATCAAATCTTTTTTCCCCAGGTATTTCAAAATTCATGATTTTCCTTTTATTTTTGTTGATGTAAATTTTCTCCCAAACTGTGAGTTCCTTAGATTTATCTGTTTCAATAATTTGGTCTTTGCTTTGATTGTGTTTTTCTGACCATGCATGTGCAACTATTGCAGATTTTTCTATTTCCCCATTTTTAACACTTCTAAGGTGTTCTTTCAATCTTGTATTCAAGTTCCTTTTTGTTTTTTCTATGTATATTTTTTCACAATCTTTGCAATCAATTAACTCCCTGATTTATTGCCTTCATTAATCTTTCATTTTTGTTAGTTTTAATTAATCTAATGGTTTATTTTAGGAAGTAATATTTTGAGGTTCTTTTAATCAAGTTTTTTTGAGTCTGTAATCGTCTTACCTCAATTTAATGTTGATTTGTTCTCAAACATGTTTCGATATAATCATCAGCTTGGCCAGACTGATGAGTTTTACGTTGTGAACCCTGGATATCAATATCAGCTCCCTCTTCCGGCTGGCCGAAGAACCTCCATATAAGGTCAGCAGGAATTTTGAAATTCATAACTCTATTTTTGTTCTTCTGAATGTATTTTTTTTCCCAAATGGTGAGTTCCTTTGTATTTTCTGTTTTTATAATTTAGGTTGAAATTTACACTGTGTTTTTCGGCCCAAACATGAGCAGCAACTGCAGATTTTTCTATTTCCCCATATTTAATACTTCTTATATGTTCCTTTGTTCTAATTTTTAGGTTTCTTTTTGTTTTCCCTATATATATCTTTTCACAAACAGTACATTCAATTTTAAATATTCCTGATTTTTTACTTTGATCAGTTTTTTTCATTTTTGTTGGTTTTTATTAGTTTATTTAAACTGTGGTCATTTTTCAGTGCTAATTTAATATTAAATTTGTCAAATATATTTTGGAATTTATTTTGTGAATTTCCTGTATTTTTTATAGGGTGGTTTTTCTTTTTCAAGAGTGTTTTTGTTGATCAGTTTTTGTTTCTTATACTTTTCTACCCTTTTGTTTACAATTTTTTCATCAAACCCGTTTTCTCTTGCTAATCAAAGTTTTGTAACACCCATCACACTTAAACCTACTTCACATTCATTCCACCAATAAATCAATTCACTCACTCTATATGGTTCTTGTGGTTTTCTTCCATCCCATTGCAGGAATCCTCCCGGAAAAATCATGTCATATTAGATTTTAGGTGGGGGTTGTTATTCAATAATTAGATAATAAATTCCAATTGGTCTACTTTCCAAATGAAAATATTGTAATTAATGAAGCTCTCTTGGCAGCTCTTCAAAAGACATAACAACGGTCATGAAAATACCGAGGATGGAACTGAATAAGGTCCCAAAACCGGTCCAAGAAGAAGAAGAAGAAGAATTTGAGGTGAGATAATAAAACTTACTCACTGGCACTATCGAACCCATAGGTTCATGGCCTATCCTGAGCTAATGCTTTCCAATCATTCCCTGTATAATCTACTTCCCTCAGACCATACTTCATGTTATTCTCCCACCTCATTCTTGGTCTACCAACTGGGCACTTTCCTACAAGAAGCTTCCATTCAAGTCTTTCATTCCCCATACGTGCAACATGTCCTGCCCATCGCAGTCTACGAGACTTAACTGTTCTTATTATATCTGCCTTCCTATAACGACCATGTAGTTCATTATTATGTAGTCTTCTCCATTCACCTGTTTGTTCATCTCTCTTTGGTCCAAACATTTTCCTAAGTACTTTATTCTTAAATACTTGTAATCTCCTTTCCTCCCTTAAAATAAGAGTCCATGTTTCGCATCCATATAATATAACTGGTAGAATAATAGGTTTATATATTTTCAGTTTAACATTTTTTGAAAGGAGTTGGGACATCAAGAGTCTCTGCAATGCATAATAGCACACATTTCCAAAATTGAGCCTATGTGTAATTTCTTTGTGCATCTCATTCCTATTTGTGATTATTGTTCCTAGGTATTTGAATTCAGCCACTTCCTCAAAATTTCCCTCATTTGTCATTAGCTGTCCATTTCCATTATATAATGCATTTCTACGTGTGACCATATATTTAGTTTTATTGATATTTACTTCCATTCCTAATTTCTTAGTGTTACTCAATAGTGTGTGCGTGTTGTCCTTTAGTATCTCCTCGCTATCGGCCAATAATACTACATTATCAGCATAAACTAACAGCTTATTAATACCATTGAGTTGTAAGCCTTCCTCATTCTCTAAAGATTTAATGGCATGCTCTAGTACAAAATTAAATAGTAGAGGAGATAGTGCATCTCCTTGCTTCAACCCATTCTGGATTTCAAAAGTGTCCGAAAACTGTGTGCCTACACGCACCCTACTCTTTGTGCCATTTAGACACATTCGTATAAGTCTAACTAACTTTTTAGGAATTCCAAACTCCAACAGGATACTATATATCTTCTCCCTCTTAATTATTGATTCATATGCTTTTTTGAAGTCTACATATAGTTGATGTACAGTACCATTACATTCCCATTTCTTTTCTAAAATCTGTCTTATACTAAAAATCTGATCTGTTGTAGACCTGTTTCTTCTAAATCCACATTGATGATCTCCTAGAATATCATCAATATAGGGAATAAGTCTGTTGACTAATATATTTGTTAGAATTCTGTACGAAGTTGAAAGTAATGAGATGCCCCTGTAGTTGTGTAGTTGTTGCAATCGGTGAGATGATAAAAATTTTACTTAAATAAAAATTTAATTTGTTTACTTGTAAGATAAGATATATTGTATCTAGAAAATGTACCATTGGTGATAAAATGTCAATGTTGCTCTTCAGAAAACTAAACAACTTCTCTTACTAGATACAAATTTTACCTGAATGCTGTTGCTAATTTTGTTGATGATCTTATCCAAGTTTTGTCTTGCAGTTCTATCTTTCAATGTGCTTTCAACAATTGAAGCCCAGTAACTGTTCACTTTTTTTGCTTCATTAATACTCTGGGAATCCAACATGTCTATCACCTTCTTGCATATAGATAAAGGCAACAACTGGAACTGTTAAAAGAAACAAAACATTATGTATGTATGTATTTTTATGTATTTATTGAATCAGTTAGGTCATGGCCTGGTGATAAGAAATTACAATAACATTACATAACCAAGTTAACTTCGCACGGGCGGAGGGGAAGTGTTTTAGTGCTTGTGTCACCGAACTACTGAATCTGTGGAAGGGATGTATAAGAAGACTGTACATCTGATCACGTACTGAAATGGTTCAGTTTTAAGTGTGGGCAGAGAATTCCTAAACATGTGTGAAAAATCTTAACATGGTTGTCAAATTAGTCATTTAAGCACGGAATGCTCAAGTGGTTGGATCATTTAAAATCACAGTATTTGTCGTCTCTCTATTACCAGCGTCACAATAAATTACAAGTGGCAACATGTAATGAGAAGGGACAGCCCATTCCTACATGTAACCCAAAATAGTAACAGGGTTTTCAAATTAGTAATTTTGCCAATGACCGCGTAGAAGCATGGACCTTCAAAAACCATAGTATTTGTCAGCTCTCCACCTGCCAGACAAAGAACATATACAGAGGACAGGAAGTGGTAACATAGTAAGGAAGAGAAAGAGAAAGACAGCATGTTAGTTAACATATTTTCTGCCTGTGCAGATTACTTGGTGGAGTAATACATGGCAAAAAATTAGGGTTAATATATTGGCTAAAAATTAACAATAATACATAGGCTAAAATTTAACAGAAATATAAGATGGGATTCAGAGAACTTTTTAAATTGTATTTGAAGAGAAAAATATATGCTTAGACTGGGGTTTGAACCCAGGACCTTTTGCTTTCTATGCAAATGCTCTACCAACTGAGCTACCTGAGCACGCCGATCTAAATGCAATGTTTTCTCTTATGTACACAGTTAATTCCTGAGCACTAAATGCTATGAACCGTTGCTCGATCTTGCAAATGGCAGCTTCTTTAATAAGAAGGCTTTTATTGGGAATTTTACATTACATTATAAAGCCAGTATGGTCTCTTTCAATGTTTTTATTATTCATTTAATACATTTGAATGAAAGTTAAATTATATTTGAAGAGAAAAATATATTTTTAATATTGAATGGAGAACATATTTTTAATCTCACCTCTCACAATTTCAAACTTATTAGAGACCATTGGTTTCGAATGAATTATTCATTCATCTTCAGTCATTACTCCAACTGTTGAAATTCTTTGTTTGTTGATTTCTCCTACCAAAAAAATTTCAACAGTTGGAGTCATGACTCAAGATGAATAAAAAATTCATTCGAAACCAATGGTCTTAAATAAATTTGAAATTGTATGAGGTGAGTTATTAAAAATATGTTCTCCACTCAATATTAATGATATAACCTCTTAATGTATACTTCCCAACATTAATTTCTTCTTCTTCTTCTTCCTCCTCCTTCCAAGTATTAGGCCAAGGCCTGTTACGATCCTATAGAAAATTTTCCCTCCAGCATTTCATAGGACAGTCCAGTGATATTCGTCCTCTTGGTATATAATTATAAACAGTTTTGGGGATCTGATTTGAACTCATTCTTTCAAGATGGTGTTTCCAATTTAGTTGGTACTGTTTAATATATTCCAAAATTGGCGTAGTCTTCAATTCTTTTAAGATATCGGTGTTCCTTTTCTGATCCCATCTGGTGTAACCCACTGTTCTGCGCATGAATCTCATTTCACAAGCCGTTATTCTGCTTTCATGTTGTCTGTTTAGTGTCCATGCTTCACTACCATTGGTCAACACTGGTCTAGCCAAAGAGTTATATAAACGTAATCTGATTTTTTTTGTACAAGGGATGGTTTCATAACTTGATTAATAATTCCCAAACTTTTATTATAACTAGTAATTTTTTCAGGGATATCCTTTTTATCCCAGATAAAGAGATAATATCCAAGATATTTAAATTGATTAGATCTCTCTAAAATTTTATTCTGGAGACAGATTTTACTTTGTATGGGGTCCTTCCCATGAAATGCCATAATTTTAGTTTTGTTAATTGATATTTCCATATTAAATTTGGCAGCTATTTTTTGTAAATTATAAATTGATCATTGTAAATCATTTTTGGAAAGTGCCAGAAGTGCTAAATTGTGTGCAAAAAGAAAAGCATCGAGTTTGAGGTTCCTGTTGATGGGTATATATTCCCGTTGTGTTTTCCTCTATTGCCATCTTGTTTAACAGAGATTTCATTATCTTTGTAGATGTTGAAGATAATAGTAATATATTGTTGTGGAACGTCATCATCAGCTAAAGTTTGTAATAATATATTTCTGTCTACTTTGTCAAAAGCCTTTATGAAGTCAACAAAGGCGATATGAGTTTATATATAGAATTCCTTGTGCTTTTCTAATAGTAGTTTTAGAGTGAAGAATCCATCAGTACATCTGAATCCATTCTGCTCTTCTCCAATTATATTTTCATACATTTTTCTCAATTTATTCAACATTAATTTTAATATAGAAAAATATATGCTCAGACTGGGGTTTGAACCCAGGACCTTTTGCTTTCTATGAATGCTCCACCGACTGAGCTACCTAAGCACTCCAATCTAAATTTTATTAATGTTTTCTTTTTTTGAAATTATACAAACACTTTTGTATGCAGATGATTTAGTACTGTTTGCAACCTCAGAGGATGAATTACAAATGGCAGCATATCAATTAAACAATATAGTCAAACAGTTCAATTTGAAAATTTCTTCCTATAAAAACAAAATCTATGAGTAGGTGTGGAAACAAAAAGAGTTAAATGGAAAAAATTATAGAACAAGTTTCTGAACAAATGTCAACCACAACCAAGTTGAGATTACACAATGTAACTACAAAATCAGGACTGAAATATAGCATTCAAAATTGAATACTAAACTCTAAAATCAAAATTGTAAGTTACACAGGTGAGATTTTTACGTCCACTCCTAGGTTTGACAAAAATGGATAAAGCAAAGAAATGCAGATACATGCAATAAATGAAAAGTTCAAAATATAATTGAAGAAATTCAGAATTATCAAAGCAATTAGATACAATATATCCAAAGAAAGGATCCATCTCGCTTTCCTAAATTAACATCGCAGTGTCAACCTAAAGGACTTTGAGTTAAAGGAAGACCAACATTAAGATGGACTGGCCAATCACATCTAGAGCTCCCATAGCTACAGGAACAAACGACCTAAACCTAAGAATTAAATGAACCGTAATTTCTTCTTACCTCATACTTCTATGTATTTTTAAACACAGCACTGCAGTATCAGCGACCATTATCACCATCTTCAGCTGTTTTCACAATTCAGAAACATAGAAGTATGAGGTAAGAAGAAATTACGATTCATTTAATTCTTATGAATTGAACCTCATAATGTTCAAAATTCCCAAATGTATTATATAAAAGACCTAAACCTAAATAAGTTCATGATAATGATGATGACGATGATTAAATTACTTCAAAGAGAGTCGAAAACTATTCAAAATTGTTTTGTATAAATTATTTGAGTCATCTATATCCTATTTAAAAAAAAATCCTATATCCATTCTTTGTTTCCCAGTTCTAATTCTGAAATTATGATCATTCCTGTCAGTGGGTTTTTTTCCAACCTAGTATGTATGTCCATTCAAGCAGTATTTCCCATGTAGTATCTGAACAGTGATCTCTGGGCCATCCAAGGAAACACTGTATACAAAATTCATCAGTGATATCGTAACAAGCCTCCACCTATAGGCCTAAGACTTGGTTGATGAAGAAGAAGAATTTGAACAGTGTACTTAGTCTTGCCTTTTTTACGCCTGATTTGAAGAGATTCCATCCTAAAAATATTTAACATTTTCACATTAAATTGTTTTCTCATCTTTCATGAATTTAGCTGCCATCTTCTATACCCTTTCTAATGAATTTATTTGTTTTGATCTATATGGATCCCATGAAATTGCACTGTATTCCATCATGGGACAAACCAAAGATACATACGTCTTTTTTTTTTTATTTAGCATTTCCCTTTTCAGTAAATGCTTTATGAAATGTAGCACTTTCTATACTTTCTCAGTCCAAAAATTTACTTTTATATCCCACTCAAGATTACTGGATAGATATATCTTCATGGAACAACAGTCATAGAAGGCCCTTCCCCCACCAGCTGACTGCTGGCCTCATATCCACTTATTTACAGAGGTGGACGATCATCTAACCAGTATAGAGGTAACATGGTAGACATCTCAAATTCACCAGTCTTCATCTAACCAGTATAGAGGTAACTTGGTAGACATCTCAAAGTCACCAGTCTTCATCTAACCAGTATAGAGGTAACTTGGTAGACATCTCAAATTCACCAGTCTTCATCTAACCAGTATAGAGGTAACATGGTAGACATCTCAAATTCACCAGTCTTCATCTAACCAGTATAGAGGTAACTTGGTAGACATCCAGAATCCCCCAATCATTACATCTGGTTTTCCCAACCTGGAACCGCTACTTATTGTAGCTACCCAAATTCCTCATGATGCTGGATGGGAACCATAGATTAACCAAAATTCCATGAGAAAATTTCTTCCCTTGTGGGGATTCAAACCAGTGTCAAGTCCCATAGCTCTGCACCAAGGCATCATGCCTCAAATCACTTGGCTATGGTGCAAGATGCTGGATAGACATACATCTAAGTATGTACAACAGTCTTCTAATGGAATTTAGTCCCCTCACAGATTATAGTTAACAAAAATCTCTGATCACAAAAAATTTATATTAACATGCAAAATTCATACACATTCTTGCCACATTTTTATTACCGGTATCTAAAAACTATTTACTTTTATTTCTTCAATAACACTGAGAATTCAAAATGCCTATCACCTTCTAGCACGAAGGCAACAACTTAACTCAATTAAAAAGAAAGCAACAAAGATTTTTAATAATTGCAAGATTCACCCATATAATATTCATCAAATTATTAATTATCCAAACATTTAATATCCTTTTTATATATGAGGTTACAGTCTCAGACAGCATATGTTATACATGATGTGTCCACAAAGTCTAGCTAGGGCTATCTAAATACAATCGTAACTTAGCTCAATAACCTATTGCGGACAGAGAGACATGCAGTTTCTTGCAACATATTTTACACATCTCAAAGTTTTGTTTACATTTGTTGCAGATTTTGTTTTAAATGACAATGACGTGTTTCTTCCGATTGACATAACATCAGTCGCCAAGATTGTATTGAAGACGAGACTGTTATGGTCTCGAAATCACGATCTACTTAGAAGATTTATATGAGGAGAGTAGGAAACATTTAATTTTGTCATAAATTAAACCTCATAGTGATTAATTCTTATAAAAGTTCAATACAACTCGGTTATTAATTTTTTATTATTAATTGAATATGAAACTTTACACTTTCACCTGGAAACTTTTTGGAGATCATCATTTGATCTTGAAGTCCTCTCAATCGCCACCAGATAGCACAAGAAAATATGGCATTAATAGCTCATTTTCATCAGTCAGAATTTAGTTGAAAATGTGCTGATCATCAAAGGTATACAAAATTCCTTACAAAAATTGCATCTACTGTGATGTAATCTGTGATAAAACAGATTATAAGAATCAAATGAATTGATTCATTTGATTCATATTAAGAAAACTTCATAATGTAAAAATTTACTATAATAATAAAACAGATTATATTGTGAAATTCTAGGACATAAAGCAGTATCACTTATTTCTTATTACCGGGGGAGGGGGGGGGAGACAACTAATTATTTTTTTTCTGTCTCTTGTGTACAACAATACTGCCAAATTTCGTACTGTTGCTTTGCTTGACCAAATTACAATTGGGACATGTTTCAGAGATGATATCCATTTTCAAACTTTCTCTTGACTGTCAGAATAAACCGTGTCCTCCTATTATAAAAAATGGAGACTACCTCTAAAACGCATCAGAACTAAGGAACAGTATACATGTGTAATATTTAGAAATCAAATTTCAGTTTCAAATGATATTACTCTTAAAAGAACTTCCACTGAACCTATAAAATTTTACATACCATATCTAGCTTTTCAGAATCCTTGGTCTTAACTGCACTTTTTCCTTTTTTGCCTTTATTTTCATTCTATTTTTCTCATCTCCATCCTTTCTTAGTTCATTCATATTTTCATCCCATTTTGCTTTTAGTTTTTCAATTCCTTTCAATAATTCTGCTTCTTCTGGACTTGCAGGTATAATAGTGTTCAGGTCTGTAAATATTTAAATAATTAATAATAATCAAACACTTTACTTCATTAGTCCACTGCACAAAAAGAAGAGTTAGCTATTGTTAGGAAAATGATGCACTGTGGATGTTAGAATGGATCATAGATTATGAAATATACTTTAAACTATATCAAATGCTATAGATTACATGGGGGCACGACGTAGCGTAGTGGTTAAGGCACTGAGCTACAAGCCAGAGGGTCCAGGGTTCAAATCCCATTGGGGTCAGGATTTTTAAACTGACCCAAACCCTCTGGCGGCACTATGGCCCTGGGGTCGACTCAGCCTCTAACGGAAATGAGTACCAGATGCTTGTTCTGCGGGTAAAAGGCGGCCGTCACGCAGGGCTGACAACCCGGCTGACATAAAGTGCCGATTGTCTAGAAAAAGTGGGAGCCCTAACCTCCTACTACCCCAAGGGCCTCCGGGTCTGTTGTGGGATCACTTTACTTTACACTGACTACAAGACTGCATTTGTGGGAACAACTTTTTTTATTCTTGTATTCCAATATCTAATGACATATTTTGATGTAATATTTTAAATCTAACATTTTCCATTACTGGACATTATTATTTTGAAAATAAAAATTAATGCTTGAACCCTGGACCTCTCATTCTCTGTACTAGTATGCTATCCATTAAATGAATGAATGAGTCATTTCTTTTATCTTACCTCATAGTTTATGTTTTCTTAAACATGGCAACTGCAGTTTTCAAGAGGAACATCCCTCCCATTTTCAACCGACATCATGACTCATAATGCCATAATATCGGTTGAAAATGGGATTGATATCCATCTTGAAAACTGCAGTTCCCACGTTTAAGAAAACATAAACTATGAGGTAAGATAAGAAATGACTTATTCATTCATTGAATTAAGAACCTCATAATTTTTTTTTCCCCCCAAATGCCGCAGGTTTGTCTTTCGACATTCCTGGTTTTTCTCCTGGCATGGCATACTTGTAACCCACTTCTGAGGTTGGGGCACCTGGAAGGCAGGGTTATGTTGCCCCAATGATATGATGGGTGATGATGATGATGATAATGGTGCCCAGGAGAGTCCCTAATCCTAAGCTTAACCTAAGATGAATATGAATGATGATGATTGCGATGGCCATATGATTTCGGGGACCGTTTGGGCCTTAAAGTTTTCCTGACATTTGTCTTACAGGTGAGGAAAAACCCCGATAAAAACCTCACCCAGAAAAACTGTCCCGACTGGGGATCGAACCCGGGCCCGCTGCGTGACAAGGCAGTTATTTTCCATATTTAACTATGAATGCTATCCATTACACCATTTAAGCTACGATACAAACCTTAACATTTCTTTCTTCTTACACAATTCTCAAATCATCCAAAGGCAGATAGACATTGCTACCAATGGCTGGTTTCAATTTAAGTATTTTTAATGAGAATTTTGCAAAATGTAATACTATCAGTGTGAACAAACTATAAATTAAAATAGTACATCGCCACCCCTCTCAGCCAAGAGTTTGAAAATTTTGAATTTAAAATTTTAACCCACAGAGTAGATTACTCACCTTCACTTTTTGTATCGTCAATATTAATAGTAAAGACTTTTGGTTTCCTTACATCTTTTCCTTTCTTTTTCTTCTTTACTTCCACGTCCTCTAAGGTTTCACTTTCTTGTAATGCAGCTGAAACAAGATAATCAAATAATTTATGTACAATACCTTATAGTAAATAATAAGTTTGGTTTGTTTAATTCTTACCTTATAGCATTGTTTCTGTTAGACATATGTTTCAAGACATGTTTGCCTCATCTTCTGTAGTTATAGACTAAGTCTGTTTAAATCATTACCTCATAGTCTGAGTCATAGGCTTAGTCTGTACCTACTGAAGATGAGGCAAACATGTCTTGAAACATATGTTTAACAGAAACAATGATATGAGGTAAGAATTAAACTTCTGTAACTAATAAGAATCAAATGAATTGTGAATTTTTCTTACCTCATATATCTATGTTTTTTTAAACACAGCACCGCAGTATCAGAGAAACATCTTCTCCATATCTACGTTTTTTTAAACACAGCACCGCAGTATCGGAGAAACATCTTCTCCATATCTATGTTTTTTTTAAACACAGCACCGCAGTATCGGAGAAACATCTTCTCCATATCTATGTTTTTTTAAACACAGCACTGCAGTATCGGAGAAACATCTTCTCCATATCTATGTTTTTTAAACACAGCACCGCAGTATCGGAGAAACATCTTCTCCATATCTATGTTTTTTAATACACAGCACCGCAGTATCATGAGAAACATCTTCTCCATATCTACGTTTTTTTTAAATACAGCACACGCAGTATCGGAGAAACAATCGTCTCTCCATATCTATGTTTTTTAAAACTACGCAGCACTGCAGTATCGGAGAAACATCTTCTCCATATCTATGTTTTTTAAACACAGCACCGCAGTATCGGAGAAACATCTTCTCCATATCTATGTTTTTTAAACACAGCACTGCAGTATCGGAGAAACATCTTCCCCATATCTATGTTTTTTAAACACAGCACTGCAGTATCAGAGAAACATCTTCTCCATATCTACGTTTTTTTTAAATACAGCACCGCAGTATCGGAGAAACATCTTCTCCATATCTATGTTTTTTAAACACAGCACTGCAGTATCGGAGAAACATCTTCTCCATATCTATGTTTTTTTAAACACAGCACTGTAGTATCGGAGAAACATCTTCTCCATATCTATGTTTTTTAAACACAGCACCGCAGTATCGGAGAAACATCTTCTCCATACCTAAACACAGCCCGCAGTATCCGAGAAACATTTTCTCCATATCTATGATTTTTTAACACAGCACCGCAGAATCAGAAAAATATCTTCTCCATATCTATGTTTCTTTAAACACAGCACCGCAGTATCAGAGAAACATCTTCTCCATCATCAGCTGTTTTCGAAAACATTATATGTTTCTCTCGTAAACTAGTTCCTGTGTTTAAAGAAACATGAAATATGAGGTAAGATGTAAAAATTACTCATTCATTTACAAATTAAGAACCTCATAATGTTATTTCCCATATTTAACTATGAATGACAGACTATTCCAAATTAACATCCTAAGATGCAACAACTTCAAAGGTCATAGTTTTGGCCTTTTCAACAATCCTCCTTCATGCCAATCTGTCTCTTGCCATATTCAAATTAGTCATTTTCATTTCCTTTAGATCGTTCATTGTATCATCCTCCCATCTGATCTTTGATCTTCCAACTGCTCTGCCTCCTATAGGTTTCCATTTATAGAGCTTCTTGACCAGACTGTGATCATTCATTTTGATCAAAAGTCCAGGTCAACTAATTCTGAGAGATCTTAATATGATTTACTATATTCTGATATTTTATTAATTAGTTTAGTTCATTATTTGTTTTGATTCTCCAACAGTTATCCGTTCCTCTATTTGGTCCTAATATTCTTATTAAAATTTTCCTTTCAAAAATTAATAATTTCTGATTTATTGTTTCTTTTAGGACCCAAATTTCGCTACCATATGTAACTATTGGTTTAATGAGTGTTTTGTATAACATTATTTTTGCTGTTTTTGTTACGCTCTGACAGGCTTCATTAGTGCTAAAAAGGACCTTTGGAACATGAATTTTTGGTAGTATGAGGTTCTATCCAAACGTTAGTATGTGGATATATTAGTAATAAAGGTATACGAGTTTTCGAACCTAAATAAATGGATTCTTAATTTAACTATTTGATTTCTAGCATATAATGAATACAATAACTCTAAGTATTCTAAACCTAAATAACTAATCTAAGCTTATATTAAGAAAACCTACATTCTAACTTTCTTGAGTTTCAAGAGAGGGAGATGTGGGTTTACAAATCTACCCTAATTTACATTCTAATAATTATCTAAAAACTCTTATACTTAGAAATATAGTATTAAACTATTTAAGATACCTGACTCCCTTTCTAATTGTCCTAGGTACATTTTATTAAGAAAAATGGTATGCAGACTTACCTATCAGCTCACTGCTTCAACAGACAGACACGAGTCTCATATTTTGCAAGGTTTATATACTAAGCTTCTGTACCTACAGCTATAACCAACTGTACTAACATTCCTATAGACTAAATGCAGAGATTTTACAGTTAGCCTTGCAATCTTTGTTCCTGCCATAATCAAAATTCTGTCTTAAAATATAATATGTCTAAATGCTTTATATTTCACCAACTGTTTTTATATGGAATAATTAAAATAATCTATGAAATAATTAAAATATCTATGTCAAAATAATCTATGTATTCGTAACATTTTACTATTCCAAATTATATTAGGTAAATTGTTTCAGTGGCATAATGGTTACATGTCTGGTCTACCCAGCATGGAACCCAAAGCATGTGAACTGCAATGAATGGCATTAGAACACACACATTTGTATACATGTCTTACAAGGGAACTGTCAACCATTGCATTCCGAAACCAAGTTTGAAGTTTCTTCCAGAGAAGTGTTGTGATAAACCAAGGTGGTGTCCAAAAAATGCTGCTTCTATCTGAAACGCACTAATATCCAGCACCAAATCTCTCATTTAAACTACAGGGAAGTAATACAACTCCTAAATTGGTAGATTGGATAACCTCACTACCTACTATCTGTGCCATGTCCTGGCCCACTCCACTCTTATTCAAGCAGGGATGTTCATTTGCTCCATATAATGAGTTCCCATTACTGGATTTGGCTTTTATTTCTGTGCCTTGCAATTAAAAGGGGCAGATAATTTTTTGGACACGGCCTTGATACATCACAACGCTTCTCTAGGAGAAATTTCAAGGTAGATTTTGGCATGTAATAGTTAACAGTTCCCTTAATTATTATGAGTTAGGGATTTTGACTCACCTCATATTTTTTTATTTTCTTGCCATCTACAGTTTCTTCACATTTATGACATTGTCCCAAAGGGAAAACGCCTGGTTGGTGGACCAAGAATTAAGTGGGAGAATAACATTATCCATGATATGAGGGAAGTAGATTATATAGGGAATAATTGGAAACATTGGCTCAGGATAGGGATGTATGGAGAGCTTATGTCCATGCAGCCATGAATCTATGGGTTTGATAGAGCCAGTGAGTTAGTTAGTTAGTTAGTTATGTGACACTATCAATGTTTCGTAACTTCAAAGCTCCAAGCACGACAGGCCTAGAAGGCCCTTGGCCTACCAGCCGGCTGCCGGCCTCACACCCACATGTGTTAATCACAGAGGTAGACGATAATCCAGCCAGTGTAGGGTGACATGTGGTCAGCATGTCGGGTCCCCCAATGTTTATAGCTGGACTTCTCAACCTGGAGTCACTACTTACTGTAGCTACCCAAATGCCTCATGATGCTGGGTGGGCACCAGTCCCATACTGGCCGAAATTCCATGAGAAAATTTCTTCCCCCATGGGGACTCGAACCAGCACAAGTCCTGTAGGTCTGCACCAAGGCTTCTTGCCTTAACCACTCGGCTACGGCGCGGGACAATGCTTCCTAACTAGTAAATAAAAAATATGAGGTGAATCAAAATCCCTAACTCATAATAATTAAAGGAAACCTCATAGTGTTACTTCCTTCAGATATTAATTAAAAAGAAAAAAGTACCCTTGTTAGATTAGTCTTGCCATCTATTGTATACTCTAGGAAAGGAACACCATATTTATCTCTTAACATAAATTAAGCATAATTATAATATCTGTCTTCTATGTATCAAGATGGCCATGAATATAAACATAACTTGCAGGTCCCAATATACTATTCTCTCAAAGTAACAACTCAAAACAAAATATAAAATGTAACATACATTCATCAGGTGTGATTATCTGGCTTTTATTAAGATATATATTTACTTCTTTTCTCTCTTCAAGAATGTGCATTGCTTCTCTATATACCCGGTAAATTAGAAGTCCTCCGCCAATCACCAGTAGACCTGAAAATATATTAAATATGTTTTTATTATTAATTTAACACATCTCATTGAAGGATAAATTTAATTTGAAGAGAAAACTTTTCTCTTCAAATTTAATATTAAATATGTATTACAACGTATATAGAGAAAAATTTGCGTTTAGATCGGTACTTGCTCAGGTAGCTCAGATGGTAGAGCACTTGGACTAGAAAACCAAGGGTCCCGGGTTCAAGTCCCGGTCTGAGCATATAATTTTTCTCTTCAAATATGATTTATTCATCATTGAGATGTATGAAATTAATAATAAAAACATCGAAAAAAGCCATACTGGCATTTATAATGTAATGTATAATTCCCAAATATGTCTTCTTAATAAAGGAGCCGCCATTTGCAAAGATAGAAGCAAGGATTTCAAAGCATTTGGTGGGCAGGAATTACAAAGTATATAAAGAAAAATTTGTGTTTAGATCGGTACTTGCTCAGGTAGCTCAGATGGTAGAGCACTTGGACTAGAAAACCAAGGGTCCCGGGTTCAAGTCCCGGTCTGAGCGTATAATTTTTCTCTTCAAATATGATTAAATATGTACTTCATAAATCAAAGATCACAGCATTTAAATTGTGGAGGACAATAGATAATAAAATTCTGTCATGCAAGAAGTTCATTAACTAAGTGAATACCTCAGGAAATCTAATTTATTATCTGATCTACCACGACAGCATATTTTAAATATATACAATATTTATAAAACAAATTTGATTCCAGTTCAAATCAATAACACACAAACAGAATGGACCGTAATTGATAAGGGCATAAGACAAGGATGTGGCCTCTCGCCCTTGCTCTTTATTATATATATATATATATATATATATATATATATATATATATATAGATAGAATCTTCAAGATTGGTGACAGATGAGACATGGTTCTATTCAAATTAATAGAAACCTAAAGATAGACTCCCTGCTTTTTGCAGATGATTAGGTATTAATAGCTCCAACAGAAGCAGATTTACAGTATTCTATACACAATTTTAATATAATTGCAAAAAGGTACAATATGGAAATCAATACAAAGAAAATTAAAGTGATGGCCTTTTGTGGGAAATACCCTATATCTAACAAAATTGTTTTGGACAATGAAATTTTAGAACGAGTAAATGAATTTAATTATTTGGGTTATAATTTAACATTTCAAGCTGAAGCTGATACAACAAAGAAAATCACAAATTTAAAACAAACAAAAAAAAAATAGTAGCCTACTCTGAAGCTATCTTTAGTACAAAAGAACACAATATTATGGCTTTATAAGGTTCTTGCAAGACCAGTATTAAGATATGGTAGTGAAGCATTGACAATACGAAGTAGAGATGAATGCCGAATAACAACAAATGAGATGTTTGAAGAGAAAAATTATACGCTCAGACAGGGACTTGAACCTGGGACCCTTGGTTCTCTAGACCAAGTGCTCTACCAACTGAGCTACCTGAGCAAGTACCGATCTAAACGCAAATCATTCTCTATATACATTGTAATTCCCATCCACCAAATGCTGTGAAGCCATGCTTCTATCTTGCAAATGGTGGCTCCTTTATTAAGAAGACATATTTGGGAATTATACATTACAGCCAGTATGGCTTTTTCCAAGTTTTTATTATTGATTTCGTACATCTCAATGATGGATAAATCATATTTGAAGAGAAAAATTATATGCTCAGACCGGGACTTGAACCCGGGACCCTTGGTTCTCTAGACCAAGTGCTCTACCAACTGAGCTACCTGAGCAAGTACCGATCTAAACGCAAATCATTCTCTATATACATTGTAATTCCCATCCACCAAATGCTGTGAAGCCATGCTTCTATCTTGCAAATGGCGGCTCCTTTATTAAGAAGACATATTTGGGAATTATACATTACAGCCAGTACGGCTTTTTCCAAGTTTTTATTATTGATTTCGTACATCTCAATGATGGATAAATCATATTTGAAGAGAAAAATTATACGCTCAGACCGGGACTTGAACCCGGGACCCTTGGTTCTCTAGACCAAGTGCTCTACCAACTGAGCTACCTGAGCAAGTACCGATCTAAATGCAAATCTTTCTCTATATACATTGTAATTCCCATCCACCAAATGCTGTGAAGCCATGCTTCTATCTTGCAAATGGCAAATGGAGCCGCCATTTGCAAGATAGAAGCATGGCTTCACAGCATTTGGTGGATGGGAATTACAATGTATATAGAGAAAGATTTGCGTTTAGATCGGTACTTGCTCAGGTAGCTCAGTTGGTAGAGCACTTGGTCTAGAGAACCAAGGGTCCCGGGTTCAAGTCCCGGTCTGAGCGTATAATTTTTCTCTTCAAATATGATTTATCCATCATTGAGATGTACGAAATCAATAATAAAAAAAAAATGAGATGTGATTTAAGCACCTTACAGCAGGCTATACAAAGTGGGACCATAAAAGAAATGAGAAAATTATGGAAGAGTTGGGTGGTAGAACCCATACTCTATCATATACAAACTACCAGAAATACTGGAAAACCCATCTTCAATTAATGTCATCTCACAGAATTCCAAAAGCTATGCTTCATTACTACCCCTAAGGCAGAAGATTGCTGGGATCTCCATAAAAATAATTGGATAGAAAATTCCTCTTTGAGACCGTAACAGGCCACATGGTTAATACTTGCATGGATGATGATGATGATTATTTAAATTGCAGCTTTCAAGTAAAATGGTTTTTAGTATATATATTATTCGTGAAAATTAAATCTGCAGAAAATATGCTAGGAATGTGTTGTCGATTCTCCCTTCTCTTACTATATTCACACTTCCTGTCCCCTGTACTGTGTTATTTGATTGGGAGGGAGTGCTGGAAAATACTGTGCTTTTTAAATGACCCATCACCTACAGTAGTCATTTACCAAATGAATAATCCCTCCTTTGCTTCCTCATTACATATTGCCAATTCCTGTCCCCCGTGTTGTGTTGTGAGGCAGGTATAACAGAGAGATGACAAATCTGTGATTCTAATAAGAATAAGAATGTGATTCTAAATGATCCAAAACTTTCAGTAGTCATCAACTAAATGACTAATTTGACAACCATGTAATGAACTTTCACATGTGTTCAGGGATTCCCTCTTCCATAGAGAAACACAGTATGATCAGTATAGTATTGGACAGCAAATGCAGGGATTTCACTGTACACTGCTGATACACTCGTGGCGGGGAATGGACAGCATAGGATCGCGGTGATACAACCACGCATGTTTTCATAACTATTTTACAAATGATCATACTTACAAATTTTATTGACGCAGGTGCTGGAACAGGGTCATCCGGTTGAAGAGCATGTGTCTTGATTATTTTATATCGATGCAACTTTAACAATTTAGTATTTTTTTGTACATAGCCTTAATAAATACCTACTTGTTGCGAAAGGCGCCTAAGGGATTTTCTAGGAGACTGTTCCAATCGATAACATGTAATCTATTAAGTTATGTAGTAGGAAATAACACTATGAGGTTTTTTAATATTGTTTATTTTTTCTTTCACTCACCTCATACTGGGTTTGCGAGGAGTTATGAAGTATGAGGTGAGTGAAAGAAAAAATAAACAATGTCATCTGTTGACTTTTTATTATTAATTTAACACTTCTCACTGAAGGATAAATTATATTTGAAGAGAAAAATTTTCGCCTAGACCGAGACTCGAACCCGGGACCCTTGGCTTTCCGGGCCAAGTGCTCTACCAACTGAGCTACCGAGGCGAGTTGCGATCTAGATGCAATTTTTTTTTTTTTCAACGTATATGAGAGAAAAATTTGCGTCTAGATCGCAACTCGCCTCGGTAACTCAGTTGGTAGAGCACTTGGCCCGGAAAGCCAAGGGTCCCGGGTTCGAGTCTCGGTCTAGGCGAAAATTTTTCTCTTCAAATATAATGTCGTCTATTGTTTCTTTTGTGTGAACACTATCGGCTTGTGTGGCTTCTTAGTCTCGACAATTCCCTTTGCATGAAATTTGTTGTACAGATTATGGACTGTTGAATGTGATGGAATTTTTACACCCGGGAATCGTGTTTCAAAGAGTTTTCATACTTGGCTGGCAGACTGAGTTAACAAATATTGATCATAAATAAATACATGTTGTTCAGTAGAAAAATTATTAGTCATTACACAGTTAACACTCATCACACGCCATTTAGTTTATACTTATGCACATGTCATTCAATTCACAAGGAAAGCGAGCGAGCAACTCATCCATTCGAAGCATACAATCTGACAGTGACGTGAATGCGTGGGATGTACTCATAAACGGCTGAGTCAGCGCACATTTCAAGTCACATACCTGCACTTGTAAGCCTTCATCATCGCACAGCACAAACCCCGTGTCTGCTGTTCAATGCTATACTGATCGCACTGTAGCTAACACACTTCCCCTTTAGCTGTGTAGACTTAGCTTGGGGGAGTAATATTTTTTCTTTTTTTTTTTTGCAATCTAACAAATCACACATTTTTTTATAGTTTGGACATAGCAAGAGCATGTGTTATAAAAAGGAAACAAAGTCTAGATATTTTTAATTAGATATTTAAATAGTCTTAATATTATAGGAAATAAACTCTCATATTATAAGAAATATTAGTTTTAGTTTGGAATTCAGATTCATGTAGTAACAATATACAGTTAGTCTACCGCTGTGGTCTCGGGGTAGCGTGCTGCCTTGTCATGCAGTGGGCCCGGGTTCGATCCCTGGTCAGGACAGTTTTTCTGGGTGAGGTTTTTATTGGGGTTTTTCCTCACCTGTAAAACAAATGCCAGGAAAACTTTAAGGCCCAAACGGTCCCCAAAATCATATGGCCATCACAATCATCATCATTCATATTCATCTTAGGTTAAGCTTAGGATTAGGGACTCTCCTGGCGCGCCATTATCATCATCATCATCACCCATCATATCATCGGGGCAATGTAACACCGCCTTCCAGGCACTCCAACCTCAGAAGTGGGTTACAAGTATGCCATGCCAGGAGAGAAACCAGGAATGTCCAAAGACAAACCTGAGGTATTTGAAAAAGAAATATATATATACAGTTAGGAATTTGGTCCTGGAAAGATCCAGAACAAAAATGTAGCCTTAGGTCGAGAAAGTCGGGTTTTCACATTAATTTGAAATGTGAAAGCAGAGGAAAACAGAAACATTTTCCACATTCCAAAGACAGTCAGAACAAAGTACCATTAGGGCATAGAACTTGCTATGCTTAGAGAGGGTGAGAGAGAGGATGAAAGTGGGTTGAACACCAGGCCTCAGAATAGATTTTATAGTTAAGGGCTTCAGAGTGGTGGTCAGGGGATGAACTGATGGTCTGTTGAAGCATAGAGCTGCTGGAGGTAAGTCTGCAATATGTTATTCTTAATAGGATTTTGGGGTTTTTTGAAAGGAACCCAATATGGGTTTTAATACTAGATCTTATAGTTTGTGGATAGGAACCAATTGAAGTAGAAATAAAAGTACAATAAAGTTACGAAAATGATACGAGTAAGTCAGGTCATGTGGCAGAGTTTCAACCTACTACAGCAAAGTTTTCTCTTTCTCTACCAAAGATTGGGTAATAAAATAAGTTAGGCTAGTTTAATTATCTGTAAATATATATAAATTTTATTTTTGAAGAGAAAAATTTTCGCCTAGACCGAGACTCGAACCCGGGACCCTTGGCTTTCCGGGCCAAGTGCTCTACCAACTGAGCTACCAAGGCGAGTTGCGATCTAGATGCAAATTTTTCTCTTATATGTACATTGTAATTCCCTCACGAAGAATTGCGATCTAGACGCAAATTTTTCTCTTATATGTACATTGTAATTCGCGAGGGAATTACAATGTACATATAAGAGAAAAATTTGCGTCTAGATCGCAACTCGCCTCGGTAGCTCAGTTGGTAGAGCACTTGGCCCGGAAAGCCAAGGGTCCCGGGTTCGAGTCTCGGTCTAGGCGAAAATTTTTCTCTTCAAATATAATTTATCCTTCAATGAGAAGTGTTAAATGAATAATAAAATCGTCAATATATAAATTTGTTACTTATAGTTTTAAATATAGAATATTACAGTTGTTTAATTATTCATTTAGTCATCTCAACTACCATCAAAACTAATAAGTCATCAGCCTTACCGCTCGGCTATCCACAAATCCATATAATCCATGTTCCAAAGGTCCTTTAAGTCCTAAAAAAAGCTCGCAAAGCGTAACAACATGACACTAATTAAAGTTATTTATTTATTTTACGTAGTGTTATTTGAGAGCACTAATTGCAATATGAATAAGGGAACATTGATTTAGTGTATAGTGAAAATTGTATGTCTCTAGATACAAAAATAATGAAATTGCATCAAAAATAGACGTGATACATCAAAAAAGGACACTATTTTCAACTAATGACACCAATTAATATTTCAATTTAGGAAGTGATATTTTGAGGTTATTTTAATTCAATTATTTTTAGTCTAGAATATACCTCATAGTGAGAATTCCTAAAATAAGTATTTTTAGTCTGTTCATCTTACCTCAATATTGATATTGATTTGTTTTTTAATATGTTTCGATTATATCATAATCATCATCAGCATCTTGCCCAGACTTGTATTTATGTTGCACACCCTGGATGTCTACATCAGCACCATCCTGTGGTTGGCCAAAGAACCTCCAATTCGGACACAAAATTATTAAAACAGTTAGAAAATACAAAAGAGCTGACTATTTGGGAAAAAATCTATATTCAGAAGAAAAGAAACAGAGTTATGAATTTTGAAATACCGACAGAGCGTGACAGAGGTTCTTTGGCCAACCACAGGATGGAGCTGACATCGACATCCAGGGTTTACAACACAAATCCAAGTAGTCTGGGCAAGATGCTGATGAATATAATATAATGGAAACATGTTCAAGAACAAATCAACATCAATATTGAGGTAAGATGAACAGACTAAGAACAATTTAATGACACCAATTTAATTGAAAATAATATTTCACATTTTACCATAGAATCACCATTCCCTAGAGTAATTTGTGATTTATCAAGTGTGATAAAAAGTGGCTTTGCAGTAGAGTTTTAAAAAATTATGTCAATTTTTGCTTTAAAGAAACTACTGACCAGAAGTTCCTAATTTCCTACCAGTTTCTTGGTGGACGAAACAGAGCTTGGGCAGGTTTTCCTCGGGAGTTTCTCCTGTTTTCCCCTGCCACAATTTCATTCCACCATTTCTCCATACTCATCTCAACCATTTTGTTTCATTTCGTTTATCTGCCCCTGCGATGGTGAGTTAGACATGGTCGGCCGGCACCCTTGTCATTCACAGATCTCTATATAAGGAACTTCATCTCATCTCATCTCATCCCTCGACCTGACCTTGAGTTGAACATGAGATGAGGATATTATATTTAACAAATTTTAATAACAGGGAAGTCAGACAGTAGAAGAAGAAGAAAAAGAAGAAGAATGTTCCATGATATGGTATGTTTAATATTCATTTATTATTGTTTATTTTTTATTTCACTCACCTCATACTTCATAACTCCTAGCATACCCAGGGTTTCGTCACATCCTTTGTGACATTCTCAATGCTGTGTCACGTTCACAACTGACGTCCGGCTGCCTTCTATCCTGCAGAGCTGACCTCTGGCGCCAGTACTCTGATTGTCTCGCCGTGACGAACTTCCAAATCAGTCCTTGCTCTCCTTATACCACCGGGTTTTTCAAAATTCATAGTTGTATTTTCAAATCTTCATCATCATCACTAGTACATTCACGCATTTAGTCCCATTCTGTTGACCTGTTTCGCCGGCCCCTCAGTATAAACACCATCCCGAAGTCTTTTGAAGTTGGACGTCCTGGTTCTTTCGTCTTCCTGCATGTGACACTATCTTTACATTAGTCTGGGTATTCTGTGATCTTCCATTTCGATGAACATGTTGTATCCATCTTGACTTATAATAAGATAATTTTGTTTTTTTCCTAAGATTTCAGGTTTGTATTCTTTCTAGGATGTCTTCATTTTTTTTTTGATCTAGTAGTGTGTATCTCATGCAGTCCTCCGAAGATATCTCTTTGTTCCAGCAGATCGAGGTCCTGTGTACATATCCTCTGTTTCATTTCAAACGTTCCATACTTCGCTACCCCATATCGTAACGAGTTGGAAGAGCCAGTGTTTTTTATACACTTTTCAGTCTTGAATGCTTTTGGACTAACTTGTGGCTTGAAGATCGAATTTATTAACCCCTAAATTCTTAGAAAATTTAGATATGTTTGCATTTGACACTCCTTTTCCTTCTTCATATGACTAATTGGCGCACTGCCTCGATATGTAAAATTATTCACCTGCTCCAAAACTTTTATTGTCCAGTACAATTTTTACTTCTGACAGGATCTACACCTTGAAATGCCATACATTTTTATGTTTTTTCTGTAGATATCCTTTAAATCCATCTTCCGTCTGTAATTTTGTTAAGTTCAATATCAGCCCTTTTCTGTATAGGATTCTCTTATCGTTTCTGGATATGTATTGCTATTATTATTTGGTCATCTGCAAACAATAGGGTGTTTAATTTTCTATTTTCTGATATTCTTATTCCAAATTTATATGTTTTGTTCCAGCAACATATTACTTCATTGATATAAATTGCAAAGAGTGTTGGGGATAGGGGGCAGCCTTGTCTCACACCACGATTTATAATTCCTTCTTCAGAAAATCTGTTATTTAATTTAATCTTTATGGTGTTGTCTTTGTAAATATTTTGTATGTTCTGCCGAAGTAAATTTGGTATATTTCTGTCTTCCAATATATTTAAGAGTTTTGATCTCTTGACTGTGTCGAATGCTTTTTCAAAATCAATGAAAGCAAAATGTGTTTCTAAGTTGAATTCTCTTCTTTTTTCAAGCAATAGTTTAACAGAAAATGCTGAATCAATACAAGATCGTCCTTTCCTAAATCCATTTTGACATTCCATAAGGAATTTTTCACTGAAACTTTTCAATTTTCCATTTAAAATGTCTGCATAAATTTTGTAGCATGTGTTTAACAAACTGATTCCCCTATAGTTGTCCATTTTTCTCTTGTCTCCTTTCTTGAACAGGGGTATAACAATGCTTGTCTTCCATTCTTGTGGTATATCTGCATTTTTGAATACATTATTAAAGAAGGACAACAGTCTTTCATGGAACTGTTTGCCTGCATATTTGTACAATTCAGAATTCAAACCATCTGTGCCAGTTGCCTTCCCATTTTTTAATTTCTTTAAACTATTGTTCAATTCTTCCAATGATATTATGGAATCTGTCTCATTATTATTTCGGAAAATTGTATCTTCATAGCTATTGTCAGTCCAAAGACTTTTATAATAATTGAAAAAATCTTCTTTTGTTATCTCCGCAATTAATTTTGGTAGATTCTTTAATATCTTTATTCAAATGTTTTAATATTTTGAAGGCATTAGGTTGGAGCTTATGCAAATCTGATTCTAAATGTGTAACAAAATTTAACCATGTTTTCCTATGTCTCTTTCTTATTTCCCTCTTAACAATAGCTCTACAGCGTTTGAATTCTATTTCATTTTCTACTTTCTTTGTGTTCAAATATTTTTTATAAGCTGCATTTTTTTCTTCAATCAATTGTTTTATTTGATCATCCCAGATTTTTAGAGTTCTATTTCTTCTTTGTTGTATATTTACTTTTCCTAAAGTTTCATTAGCTGCATTTTGAATTATCATTTTAATGTTTTTCCTATTCTTCTTCGACATCATTACTTTCTGGAGTTGTAGCCATATATTGCTGAATTCTTCTCGAATATAACCATTTAATGCTGTCATCATAAAATAATTTTACCTTGTACTTTTGTTCTATGCTCTGTTGTTGTTTTCTTCTTTTTTTAACCATCTTGGTGGAAATCTTATTCTTGCTTCTACTAGGTAGTGATCTGAACCAATATCATATCCTCTGTAGGCTCTGACATCGAGAAACAATTTAAAAATCTTATTATTTGCAATGAAATAATCAATGATTGATTTTGAGTCCTGACGATGCCAGGTATATTTATGTATGTTTCTATGATTGTAATAGGTATTCGTTATTTTCAGTTCATTGTAGATAGCAAAATCTGTTAATCTTGTCCCATTCCTATTGCTGGTTGGTTCGCCAAATGTTCCAATATTATTGTTGACTTGAGCATTGCCCACTCTGGCATTTAAATCTCCTATTATGAGAATGATTTTCATTCTTGCATATATAAATTTTTTCCCAAATTGTGAGTTCCTTCGGTTTTTCCAATTGTTTAAGTAATTTTGTTTTGGTTTCTATTCTATGTTTTTCTGACCAGGCATGTGCAGCTATTGCAGATTTTTCGGTTTCTCCATTTTTAACATTTCTGAGGTGTACCTTTAATCTTGTATTTAGATTCCTTTTTGTTTTTCCTATGTATATCTTTTCACAATCTTTACAATTAATTTGACTATTTAACTCATGCCCCAAATGGGAGTCAATGACCAATCACGTTTCAATGATTTCTGTATTACAACCAATCAGAGACGTGTTTCACGAAATAATTATCAACGTTAGGATTATCATATATTAAGCAAAGCTCCTCCTTTTTAATATTCTGAACAGGTCTGACCGTTATTTTGCAGTGACTGAGCCTATAACAAATACGGCTACCAGATTGTATATAATAGTGCTTACATGTCAACATTTGTAGCAATTGATTATACCACCAAAAAAAAGAAACCACTGTTTGCACTTTCTTAAATGTATACGACATCAAAAATGAATTAATATACAGATTGATGTGTTTCATTTTTTTTTTCTCCACTAGAGAGCATTCTTACAATATTGCGTTCCTTTGGCAATAAATAGTATGATCTGGTTGCAGTGATAAACAAAAGAAGCAGTAGAAGCGTAGGCTACCTATCGTTTCTCATTAGTTTTCAAACATCACCGTTTACTTTAAATATAAAAATATTTTTAAATAACTGTAGTTAAATAATGATTTGTGAGTAAACAGCTTTATTTTATTCGTTAAATAGTCCTAACAAATGCCACTCTTGATTTCCAAATTCTCTAGATAAATTCACTCCTCACTTCGTGAGTCGTGAATTTATCGATAATTTGGAAATCACTCGTGGCATTACTTATGATAAATTCCCGATTTTTTTCAGTCAGTTGTGAACGTGCCACAGCATTGAGAATGTCACAAAGGATGTGACGAAACCCTGGGTATGCTAGGAGTTATGAAGTATGAGGTGAGTGAAATAAAAAATAAACAATATTAAAAAAACCTCATAGTGTTATTTCCTATCTACATAACTTAATTAATATTCATTTCCCTGAGATCTAGTATTTACATTAAGATTAGAAGATAAAAAATAAGACATATCTGTGGTTAGAGATGTGAATAATTTGAAATAGAAGAGTAAGTGAATGCAAAGACACAGCTGGAATAACATCTTACCAAGTATAACAGCAAGCTGATCATCTTCGTCCAAGCCAACAAACCAGATTTGATCTTTTAGCCTGATATTACTCAATGCATTAGGATCCAGGTCTCTGTTATCATCCAAGAGTATGCGATCATATGAAGGCCCACCAGAGTTCCTACAAATTAACGTAATTATTGTTAACAGTTTGATTTCACTTATTCAATTCAAAATTCTTGAAGTACAATTTTTAATTTTTGTTTGAAAAAAATCTTATCTTCATGCCAAATGTCTCTCCTAGAATTTATTTTTGAGATATTTATATTTTTAAAAAGCTCTAGCAATCCTAAGCCTCTGTTCTTGAGTGAATTTCAACATCTTCATGGTAATCACTACAGAATCACTGTTATTTAAAAAAAAGTTTGCAACATAAAGTTGTATATAATAGTTATCCAAATAAAATAATATTTAAATAATTTTAATTTATTGTAATAAGTATCAAGCTTAAAATGTTAAGAATTGAAATTTATTGGGAAATCAGAGAAGACAATATGATATAAACATTTTCATGCTTTATGTTCTACTCGTCCACTGCTGTGGTCTCGAGGTAGCGTGTTGCCTTGTTACGCAGCGGGCCAGGGTTTGATTCCCGGTCGAGACAGGCTCTTGGGTGAGGTCTTTTCAGGTTTTTCCTCACCTGTAAGACAAATGTTAGGAAGCTTAGGATCTAACGGTGCCCAAAAATCATCCGGCCATTATCATCATCATCCTTATCATTACCATCATTTCACCAGTGTGGAAAGCAACAGGAAGCTACCACACCTATAATTCCCTAGTAAAGCTGCAAAGCACAGAATGAAAATGTTATGATTGCAGTGAAAGATCTGCTCTAGGACAGAATACTATGGAATGGAATGTTCTACTCAAAATATAAGACACCAGTAACTATGAAAATACATCAAGAAATAACATTGTAAGATTCTACTTAATAAATAGGTTTAGTCTGCCTTGATCTTACCTCATAATTTGTTGTTTCTTGTAATATGTGTTTCATTTCAGCTACTTCTACTTTCTTTGATGTTCTTATTATTAATTTCATACATCTCAATGATGGATGGGGCACGCCGTAGCGTAGTGGTTAAGGCACTGAGCTACAAGCCGGAGGGTCGAGGGTTCAAATCCCGTTGGGGGTCAGGATTTTTAAACTGACCCAAACCCTCTGGCAGCACTATGGCCCTGGGGTCGACTCAGCCTCTAACTGAAATGAGTACCAGACGCTTGTTCTGGGGTAAAGGCGGCCGTCACGCAGGGCTGACAACCCGGCTGACATAAAGTGCCGATTGTCTAGAAAAAGTGGGAGCCTTAACCTCCTACTACCCCAAGGGCCTTCTGAGGCCTGTTGTGGGATCACTTTACCTTACCAATGATGGATAAATCATATTTGAAGAAAAAATTATACGCTCAGACCGGGACTTGAACCCGGGACCCTTGGTTCTCTAGACCAAGTGCTCTACCATCTGAACTACCTGAGCAAGTACCGATCTAAACGCAAATTTTTCTCTATATACTTTGTAATTCCCGCCCACCAAATGCTATGAAGCATTTGCTTCTATCTTTTGCAAATGGCGGCTCCTTTATTAAGGAGACATATTTGGGAATTTACATTACATTATAAATGCTGGTCTGAGCGTATAATTTTTCTCTTCAAATATGATTTATCCATCATTGAGATGTATGAAATTAATAATAAAAACATCAAAAAAGCCGTACTGGCATTTATAATGTAATGTAAAATTCCCAAATATGTCTCCTTAATAAAGGAGCCGCCATTTGCAAAAGATAGAAGCAAAGGCTTCATAGCATGTGGTGGGCGGGAATTACAAAGTATATAGAGAAAAAATTGTGTTTAGATCGGTACTTGCTCAGATAGCTCAGATGGTAGAGCACTTGGTCTAGAGAACCAAGGGTCCCGGGTTCAAGTCCCGATCTGAGCGTATAATTTTTCTCTTCAAATATACTTCTACTTTATTGTTATCTAATCTATTAAGCGTCCCATTTTCACAAACATATGTTAACATAAGTCCCTCCATGGTATCTTTACCATGTCTTGGTGGAATGGCTTGCGTGCTTAAATGATCCCAAGAGCGATATCGGCAGTAGCATTGCTGCCGATAGGGTTACCATGCCGGACTGGTCAAAAGTGATAAGCCAGTCGAAAAAAGTACCTTGGTCGAAAGAGTGACGATCTTTCACCGTAAAAATACAACCATTAAGAAATGTGGACATGGGTTCCACTGGGGTAAAATTTTCCGGATTCTGCAACGTAGTCGAGTGGCTAAGGCAAGAATCCTTGGCACAGAACTACGGGACTTGAACTGATTCGAGTCCCCGTGGGTGAAGAAATTTTCTCATGGAATTTCGGTCAGAATGGGACTGGGCCCACCCAGCATCATGAGGCATTTGGGTAGCTACAATAAGTAGTGACTCCAGGTTGAGAAGACCAGCTATAACGGCTGGGGGACCCAACATGCTGGCCACATGTCACCCATACACTGGCTAGATAATCATCTACCTCTGTGATTAACACATGTGGATGTGTGGCCCGCAGCCAGCTGGTAGGCCAAGGACCTTCTAGGCCTGTTGCACATGGAGTAAAATTTTCTGGAGGTAAAATAGTCCACCATTCAGTTCTCTGGGCAGGGACTACTTCAGGGAATCCATATCAAAGGCTCAAGCATAGGGACATGTTCCTAGGAACATGGAATGTTAGGACTTTATACAATAGCGGGGCACTAGAGGTATTAATGCAGGAATTAGATAAATCACCCATGGATATAGTCGCTTTACAGGAAATTAGATAGCCAGGAGAAGGTAGTCAGTGATCAGAAAGCTTTGCATTATTCTATGGGGGTGCAGGAAGTCCTGAATTTGGATGGGTTTTTTAGTCCAAAGGAGGATCCTGTCTGCTATCCGAGATATTAAGTTTGTCAGTGATAGGATATCATACATAATTCTAAAGGGTAAATGACAACATTTTGTAATCATAAACATACATGCTCCTACAAAAGATAAGGATGACAAGATCAAGGATATGTTCTATGAAGAATTAGAATGCATATTTGATAGCCTTTCATGACATCATATGCAAATTGTCTTAGGAGATTTTAATGCAAAAGTGGGGAGGGAAGATACATTCAATAAGTTAACATAAGCACTGTCATTGTTTTATGCCATGGAGTTAATTAATTGAATATAAACAAAGATAGTCCATCGTTGTGATCTAAGAATAATGTCATTGCCTAATGTGCAGCAGGTTCAGGTTTGATCCCCAGAAACTAGTTTCATATAAGTAAGTTTTTTCAGGACTTTCCTCCTTAAAAGACAAATGTCGGTAAAGTTTAAGACCCAGATGGACCCTGAACACTATCTGGTCATCACAATCATCCATATCATATTTACCTTGTTTAGTATGAATGAATGAGTAAGTGTTGTGTCTTGTTTTAAATATTTGTGTAGTCTCAGAAGTGACCATGGTATCGAGCTGATAACTCATCCAGAGAGACCCTTCATGTCCTTATGTAGCCAAAAAAGTATGAGTGTGATCCAAGTTAAAAAATCTCCCAACATATCATGTCATTGTAAGGACTGGATGGCATGGATATAAAAAAGTACCTATAATATATAAAATAAATAAATCCACTGGACCCCTACAGGGTAAGGACCTCCTACTACAAGGTAGGGCTAGCTCAATGATGATTACTTAGTCTCTGTAAATGGATCTGTCTTGTTTTGCTAGTCTTACTAATATTGTGATGCATTGTAATAGCAGCATTTGAATTTTGCAGATGACGGTGCGGTGAGATTACTGGTCTCGCATTGGTGGAAATATATTTGTGAGTTGTTGACCGCAAGTTGAAAGACCTGCGCAGATGATTGATGCATCTAGACTTTCATTCTGGAAAGATTTGTATGCATCCCCTCCATTTCAGGAATGATCGGTGCATAAAAACTTCTATACTATAAGAATCTCGACAGGGCGTCGAGAAATTTACTTCACTGGCATATATAAACTGTTGCCAGGGTTGGGAGTGAGGAGTTGTGGAGTAACAGCGATACAGTGAACTGAAAGAGAAGAAACTATGGCAAGTAAAAGTGTTAGAAACTGGAAACAATTATGTGATAGATAAAACTTTAAATCAAGATTAATTATTACAGCAATATGTGAGTGAAATGTCATTGAAAATTTATAAAACCAAAGAAAGTTATTGTGAAAACATTTCGTGAACATCTGTTGTGTTATTATGAGAAACCAACATGAAAACAGCCCCCTGTTAGTGCATGACAATAAATGGTTGGTTGGTATCTAATGTCGAGCACTTGATAATGAAATCATTCGCTCTCTTGCACTCCAATATTTAGCAGAAAGGCTGGTCTCTTCTACAAAAGCTGGACAACGGAGGAGATGGTTTCTTTCCATATCTTCATTTAAATTGCAAAAAGGGCATTTAGGTGAATCTGTTATGCCAATTCTGTGTAGGTGTTTATTCAAGCAGTCATGTCCCGTTAGCAGTCTGAATGTTGCTACTGCAGATTTTCTTTGTAATGTAGTAATGTCATAAGCTTGTAGATTTTCCCATTCCTTTCCAGATGTTTTGGTGGTGTATTCTTCTCTAAGTTTATTGATGTATTTATTTGAGATAATTCTTTTGATAGAGTGAAAGGAAACTGGAGCAGAAGTTGGGTTTGAAACAATTTTGCTACCCTTCTTGGCTAGAAAATCGGCTATTTCATTGCCTGTCACTCCACAATGGGCCGAATCCATTGAAGTACAACTTTTTTATGTAGACGGGATAAATGTTTTATCATTTTGTGACATTCGATAATTTTGATGCTTTTGGGTGTTGTGTCTCGTGTTATAGCAAGAATGGCTGCTTTGGAGTCACATAGAATTACAACTTTTGTAAATTTTTGGATGTGATATAAAAGATTTTGTAAACTTAAGAAAATTGCTAGAATTTCGCCATCAAAGTTTGTTGAATTTGTGTTTAGTTTACGATAAAAGGAAAAAAGTGGACATACTGCACCAGCACCAGTGCCACCATCATTTGGTAGGCTGGAGCCATCTGTAAAAATATGTATCCATTCAGGAGCTGGGTATCTTAGATTTATCATTTCCAGTGACATTTGTTTTAAAATATATGGAGGAGTTTCAGATTTCTTGATGTCTTCTGTTAAATGAAGGTTATATTCGATTTCCAAAAATTCTAGAGGGTTGATTCTCATCTGCATATTTTCTTTTGAATGACAATAAATTGAGATACTCTTATTCCTCTCAGTCTTTCTCTAATGCAGATCTGAGTATTTCGTTGCACTATCCCTAACCCACTGTGACTCCATGTCCTCCTTCCTTATTCTATTATATTATTACTTAATAATTAAATTAAACCTCATAGTGTTCTTTCCCTGTGAAAGTTAAATATTATTACTTATTACTCCATTAGTCTACACCTACGCTCACTTTTTTCCATCTCTGTCTCTTGCTATTCTACAATGGGAGAGGTTAAACTAAGGTAAAGAGAGAGAGAAATCAAAGATATCTTACATATAAGTACAGAAAACAGCATCCTTGGTTTCAGCGGGGGCGATGCTGATTAGAATATGACGTAACAAATAAGTTCCGTTGCAAAGGTGCAACAAATCCATAATAAAGTGCAGTTTCTCATGCCAGGCTGTGCGGGCAAACCAGTTCTTAAGACATGAAAACCTCATATCATGCAGTAACTTCTCTTCTTTCTTAGCAAACACATCTAATGACTTCAAGAATGCAACTGTCTCTGATCCTGCTTCATCAAAATCTGAAAATTTCATAATTTTATAAATTTCAGTTAAAAGCAACAGATTTTTTTTGGCACAGCCTTGGTATATCACAACGCTTCTCTTGTGAGTTTAAACGAAAGATGATTTATTAAGATTATCAGTGATGAAACCGAAGGTCTGCATGGAAGTAAAGAAATATGAGGTGAGTCAACAAACAACTCAGAATTAATTATCTGTTAATGTTTATCCAAATATATAACAATGCTCTACATGAATATATTCTATCTCTCTAAGGTTCTCATTGTTCAAATCAATTCAAATATCCAAAATTAAATTTTTTTCTGAAAATCTCAGATTCAGAAATTATAGTTAATAATGCAGAAACTGTTGACACTCAAAAAAACTCTAATCGAATAAATCAGCTATCTTCGAAAATTTCCAAATTGTTAGCCTTACTCCATTTCTACACCATTAATATGCTGTATAATCTTAAAATCTACATCTGTAAAAAAGAATGTAAGCATGAATGGGTTAATAAAAATAATTCTGGGCAACAATGTTTACACAGTGCTTAAAGTTATATTTTGGATAACCTCTATAAGATATCCATCCATCCATCGTAATTCTGCCCAAGGGCAGGTCTTTCATTGCAATCATAGCATTTTCATGGTATACTTTGCAGCTTTACTAGGGAATTATAGGTGTGGTAGCTTCCTGTTGCTTTCCACACCGGTGAAGGATGTTATTGATAATGATAAGGATGATGATGGCTGGATGATTTTCGTTGGGCCCTAAGCTTCCTGACATTTGTCTTACAGGTGAGGAAAAACCCCAAAAAAAACTCACCTAGGAGCCTGTCCCGACCGGGAATCGAACCTGGGCCCTCTGTGTGACAATGCAGCTCGCTACCTCAGGTCCACAACAGTAGACGTATAAGATATAGAAGTCAAAAAAGACATTTTCCTTTTTTTTTCCCTCAGTTTAACCTCTCACTTTTGTATGTAATTGTACATGCCCATCCCACTTGGGCCTTTAGGACAGGACAGGATTTTAAACTCTGGATCACATACTTCCTTTCCAAAGATATTCAGAATGAGAAAAAGAAATGCCACCTAAGTTTGGATCTGCAAATCTTGCAATCAGAGGAGAACATAGTAACAATTAGTCCACTAAGATCAAACATCAAGCAATGATAGAAATTTTATTTAACTTTCACAGGGAAAAAAACACTATGCAGTTTAATTTAAGAATTAAATTAATACTTTTAATACCTCACCTCACATCCTTTATTCTTCTAGACTGCAGTTTCGGAGCTATGTCTCCATCATCAGTAGCCTCTCGTCGACCGGTGTTATGTTGTTTCTTGGTGATTTTCTTCTTCCTTCTATTGGTGAACCGATGAACCTCTGGATCAAATCAAAATTCCTCTGGATCAAAACAAAATTTGATTTTATCCAGAGGTTCATCGGTCCACCAATAGAAGGAAGAAGAAAATCACCAAGAAACGACATAACACCGGTCGACAAGTAGATACTGATGATGGGGATATAGCTCCAAAACTGCAGTCTAGAAGAATAAAGGATATAAGGTGAGGTGTTAAAAAATGTTCATTTAATTCTTAATGATACAAATATTTGATTCTTGGTCTTCAGGAATTAAAGTTAGACTGCAGTATTTATATAACTTTTTGCACTATGTAATTAATACTGTATACTTACTGTTATTGTTGATGTGCATCATAATTTGACATTCTCGCATACAATCTTGGTTGCTATGAAAACAAAAGAAATCTCAATACTTTAAAATGACCAAAAGCACTAGTGTGATAAATAAAAACATTTATTTTGAAATATTGATAGTGATACTGCAATTTGTATTAATTTTGGTATTAATTCATCATATCCAGCTTACCACGCCTCTTTTATTTCATCATCACTGCACATATCATCTAAAACTTCCTCCATAATCACAAATAAATCTCAAATCAAGTTAGTTTTACAGTTATAACAAATATAAGATGGCGACATGACCAACAATACTTATTATTTCTCCAT
Organism: Diploptera punctata; assembly: GCA_030220185.1. Taxonomy (NCBI): domain Eukaryota; kingdom Metazoa; phylum Arthropoda; class Insecta; order Blattodea; family Blaberidae; genus Diploptera; species Diploptera punctata. The sequence continues at coordinate 467,734 of JASPKZ010007526.1, read as the reverse complement.
AGCAACACATATAGCCGATTCATCTTCTGAAATCTAACATTTATCTTCAATTATATTTATTAATATTTTAACTAATATCTTAATTACTAAAATAAATATACATAGTGCAAAGATAGTAAGCAATACTCATGTGGTAAACACATAACGGAATCTCAGAAATTAAAAAAAACTCAGTGCAAGTGCTTTGTTTTTTTTTAACTTTTCCTCAATCCGTATCAAGTGTTTACCACACTCGTATCGCAATATGCTATTTTTTTAATGGGGCAGGTTTGTACTGCACTAGTGTCCTCTGCACTGCCACCTCAAACTCCATCATGCTCAATATAGAATAGGGTTTAATTTAACTTTTATAGGAATTAATCACTATGAGGTTTAATTTATAATGAAATTAAATGTTTCTTACCTCTCCTCATATAAATTTTCTAAGTTGATATTTTGAGACTATAACTGTCTCATCATCAGAACTTTGTTGGCGACTGGTGTTATGTCAATCGGAAGAAACTCTTCTTCTTCCCTCTGTTGGTGGACCAATGAACATCTGGATCAGGTCAAAATTTGCAGGAATTTCGAAGTTCATAAGTTTTCCTTTGTTTTTCTGAATGTGGATCTTTTCCCAAACCGTGAGTTCCTCTTGTTTGTCTATTTGTTTAATTAGACTGATTGTTGATTTAATTAAATGTTTTTCAGACCAAACATGAGCAGCTACTGTTGACTTTTCCACTTCTCCATTTTTGATGTTTCTAATATGTTCTTTCACCCTTGTTTTCAAATTTCTTTTCGTTTTTCCAATATAAATTTTGTCACAATCCTTGCATTTGATTTGATAAATTCCTGATTTGTTTTCATTTTCAATTCTTTCATTTTTATTGGTATATGAGGAGAGGTAAGAAACATTTAATTTCACCATAGAATAGGGTGTTCAAAGTAGTAGTTCATGTTAGCATTTTTACTCACAATATTCATAGAAATAACAGATTTTAGATTCACACTAATAGTAGCCGCCATACTAGTTCAGATGGCAACATTCCTCCTTCCTGACTATAGCTTGGCAGCAAACAAAATGGAATGCTAATATATTCTTGTCTTGATTGTACATCTATCACTACACTCTAATTCAACCCAGGAAGTTACTACAGACCTTACAGGCTGCGCCAGTGTCCCCCCTATGTCCAGAGGGTAGATGTTGCCAAACTCATAATAACAGTATTTGTTTGTTTAGGGAAGGGAGGAGGGGTAAGGCTAGCAATACTTTTTCCAAATCTATGTACTATACATTTGAAAAACATAGTTTTTCTTTTATGGCATGCAAACTAGTTTTATAGTAAATATGAGAGTTGGTACTTTCACACAGGATAGTACAGGTCCACACAAGCTCAGTGAGAAGTGGTAATTGTTTTTTTCTTTAAGAGGGGGTGGCTTGGACGGCTATAACTTACAACTATGTATGGTGAAATTAAATGTTTCTTACCTCTCCTCATATAAATTTTCTAAGTAGATTGCGATTTCGAGACCACAATGGTCTCATCGTCAGCACTTTCTTGGCGACGGATGTTTTGTCGATCGGAAGAAACTCTTCTTCTTCCCTATGTTGGTGGACCAACGAACCTCTTGATCAGGTCAAAATTTGCTGGAATTTCGAAGTTCTTAAGTTTTCCTTTTTGACCTGATCAAGAGGTTCATCGGTCCACCAACAGAGGGAAGAAGAAGAGTTTCTTCCGATCGACATAACATCTGTCACCAAGAAAGTGCTGACGATCGAAATCGCGATCTACTTAGAAAATTTATATGAGGAGAGGTAAGAAACATTTAATTTCACCATAAATTAAACGTCATAGTGATTAATTCCTATAAAAGTTAAATTATAACTATGTAATATTTAATTTTAGGAAGTTATATTTTGAGGTTATTTTAATTATATTATTTTTAGTCTGGACATCTTACCTCAATATTAATATTGAGGTAAGATGTCCAGACTAAAAATAATATAATTATAACTATGTATCTGCTGTGTTGCAATCTTCAGTTTTATATAAGGATTTCTCTCAAGAAAATACTGTTAAAATGGCAACCCAGTTCCCTATTCCAAACACGCAGTAACTTCCTGGGTTGAATCTGACTGGACCCAAACAGATGTTTCCCTCTGCCCCTGATATCAGTGTCAATACCCATTTCACTTAAATTAGAGCTGGCGTCACCAGCAAAATAAATCTATGTAATAACCAGTAACAACTACCAGTTATATTATATGGGTGCGAAACATGGACTCTTACTTTAAGGGAGGAAAGGAGATTACGAGTATTTGAGAATAAAGTTCTTAGGAAAATGTTTGGACCAAAGAGAGATGAACAGACAGGTGAATGGAGAAGACTACATAACAATGAACTACATGGTCTTTATAGGAAGCCAGATATAATAAGAACAGTTAAGTCTCGTAGACTGCGATGGGCAGGACATGTTGTGCATATGGGGAATGAAAGACGTGCATGGAAACTTCTTCTAGGAAAGCCAGAAGGAAAATGCCCAGTTGGTAGACCAAGAATGAGGTGGGAGAACAACATTAACTATGATTTGAGGGAAGTAGATTATACAGGGAATGATTGGAAAGCATTAGCTCAGGATAGGGATGTATGGAGAGCTTATGTCTGCGCGGCCATGAACCTACGGGTTCGATAGTGCCAGTGAGTAAGTAAGTAAGTAAGTAATAACCAGTAACAATGATGATAATGCGATTGAATGTCTTCCAAGCTTACAAATAAATTACATGAGCAGGGGGAATTTCAGCACAACATGACTGGATGGGGAGCATTACATTATAGAATTCAAGCACATATACAGTATGATGCATTTTGTTACTACCAAGCTATAGCAGGTTTATACGAGTAATTTGTGTTAATTATTGTATTCTGCTGTGACGTGAATTTTTTATTAAATTGTAAATTTATATTCAATTTTTTGAAGGCAAGAATTAAAGAACATTCTGTTCATATAGGTCTTAAGAACTTATCTATGTATTTAAGTAAAATTGTATCACCTTAACTCATATTCTTCTTCTTATACCGGTTTCAGGACCTTATTCGGTTCTATACTCAGTACTTACCTTTGTTACGTCATCTTGAAGAGCCGTCTCCTGCTCCCTCTGTTGATAGACTGAAGAACTTCAAAATCAAATCTTTTTCCCCAGGAAATTCTCCTTTTCATTTTTTGAACGTTGATTTTTCCCATACAGTGAGCTCTTTAGGTTTTTCTATTTGTTTAATTAATTTAGCCTTTCTTTCGATTTTATGTTTTTCTGACCATGAGTGGGCTGCTACTGCAGACTTTTGTACTTCCTCATTCTCGACATTCCTGAGATGTTCCTTCACTCTGATTTTTTTAAAATTTCTCTTGTTTTCCTTATGTATACTTTATCACATTCCCCACATTTAATCTGATAAATCCCTGATTTGTTTTCTTCTATTTTTTTTCATTTTTGTGGGATCTAATTGATCTAATGATGCTGAAGTCTGAATAAATTATTGCTAAATTATTAACCGCACGGAAGGAGAAATGTTGGACACCCACACAGAAGATGGTCTGAACAATTTTAACAATTCTAGCTTTCATGAAACCGGAACGAGCCAACAGGCTTAATCCCTGGATGATGATGATGATGATGATGCTGAAGTCATTTTTCGGTGCCAATTGGTATGTTGAAATTAAACAAATAGAAAACCCTAATCAGCTACGCTGGACTAGTGATTATGCTCCTTGCATCAGGTCCCAAGGGTCGCAGATTCAAACCCGGCCAGGGTTGATGGATTTTTTCAGGATGGGTCCTGATTCTAAAATTTTTCAGGCTTGTAAAAGATCCTTCAGCCTGAATAAAAAGGCTCTAAGCAAAATTTGTCAAATTTTCCCATCCTATTATTACCTTGGTTTCCTAGATGTCACTATGAGATGGAACGCTGACCCTGGGCCACTCAATGACATCTATCCAAAAACAAGCGTAAATAAATTAGTATGGTTGAATTTCTCCCCTACAGGGGAGAGTGCCTAAGTCTCATTGAGAGATACAAGGGCTTACAAAGAAGAAGAAGAAGAAGAAGAAAAATCTACAGAGCTCACTGTTTGAGAAGAAATCTACATACAAAAAAAGGAGAAATTAATGAACTTTAAATTCCAGGGGAAAATGATTTGATTTCAAGGTTTTTCAGTCTACCAACAGAGGGAGAAGGAGGCAGCTCTTCAAGACAAGTAACAACGGTCATGAAAATATTGAGGATGGACCCAAATAAAGTTCCAAAAACGGTCTAAGAAGAAGAAGAATATGAGATGAGGTGATAAAATGTTACTTAAATAAATAATACCTCTTAGTGTTAATTCCTAAAAAGTCAATTAAAACATGTGCTGACGCTCCCACCTCAAAAATAAGTGACCTCAGAATGTCCGTATAAAATATAAAGATTGATAAATATATCTTTATCTATGAGAACACTTGAAGAAAAGAAGTAGGCATATATAATTAAAAAGTTAGATACACACCATCTCTAAAAAATGTAGTAACGGAATCCAAAAATACAGTACGGTTTTTTTTATTTTAAAATACAATAGGAAGTAGGTTTGTTTAATAACTAAGACATTTTGTCTGTGCATTCTTACCTCTTATGGTTGTTTTTGTCGAACATATGTTTCAAGGCTTCCGAACCCCATCATCAACGATATATGTTTCACAAAAACAACCATAAGAGGTAAGAATGTACAGACAAAATGTCTTAATTATATAGTATGATATTTTCAGAACTCATGGCTGATTACCATATAAATATTCTTTAACAAGAAAGATAAAACCATGAAGATAAATAAAATTTGAATCCTGGCATAATATAACACGAGAATAAAACCTATGACTTACACCAGTGACAACCAATAAAAAAAAATAGCTCCAAAGTAATGGACCATATAGAAAACATCACCACACAATACTCAACTATAAATAAGGACACGATTTCCAATGCATAGCCAGTCTGCAGCCAACATTTGAAGAGTTAGAAGATCATAGAACACACAGAATCTCCTGAGGATGTCTACCACAGTAGTAGACGAAATGTTGAGTGTTAATAAAACCAGACCACGGCCATTTAGCCCGAAAGACATAAAAGGCATGAATCAATACACCTGCTGCCGTGAAAGTCTACAATTTTACATAACATAAAAAGTTTTAGTTTCATGAAAATCCTATGTATTTTGTTTATAATTACTTACTTGTTGGTAAAGGTTTACTAGTTGCTAATATTGGGAGAGAAAGCTGACTCTGTCTGGCCTGCAAACCTAGTTGAAGTGCTCTGAGGGAGTGTGATGAACCTTTTGACATCATTTTGATAGCATATGTTCAACATTTCTAAAGTTAAAACCATGGAGAAGAAAACCAAATCCACATTATTAATGAAAACAATACAAACACAATAAGATTATGTACAAAAAATTATTTTCATGTTCCTTTCTTAGTGTCTACTGAATAAAATCCATGTGTTGAACATGAATATAACATTAGTTTCATTAAATCTTGATAATTTTCAAAATATTAGGTATTGACCCTTATTAATTTACTCCTTTTTTTTAGTAATCATAGTAGTTCAAAGCAATTAGCTGTAGATAGCAGTTAAGTTCAATTTTTTCTAATATAAAATTATAAGAATCCTGTAAGGATGACATGTAAAAATCTGGTGAAATATGACCATGACTCGAAAGCCCAGAAGACTCTCTCTCTCTCTTTCCCGACCTTCTGATTCCAACCGCAAAGGCCTGAGTTATTTATAAACATGTGTAAACATAAATTTAAAATAAATTCTGTTTTCCTCATCTTATATCCCATCTTCTAATTAGACTGGTTTCAAAACCTATGTGGTTTCATCATCAGTAATTTCATGGCCTATGATCTGTCATCCAGGAGCACTGCTTCTTACACCATTTATTGGTGTACCGATGAATCTCCAAATCAAATCAACTTTCCTGGGAATTTCAAAATTCATTAATTTTTTTTCTTGTTTTTATGAATGTGGATTTTTTTCCCAAACCGTGAGCTCTTTTGGTTTTCTATTTGTTTTTAAACTAGCCTTAAACTAAGCTGAATGAAGAAGAAATTTAATAATAATACTAAAATAATTCCATGGCACGACAGGCCTAGAAGGCCAGCCAGCTGCTGGCCTCACATCCACATTTGTCAATCACAGAGGTAGATGATCATTAGCCAGTGTAGGGGTGACATGTGGTCAGCATGTCAAGTTCCCCAACCGTTACAGCTGGTTTTCTCAACCTGGAACCACTACTTATTCTAACTACCCAAATGCCTCACGATGCTGGGTGGGCACCAGCCCCATACTGGCCGAAATACCATGAGAAAATTTCTTTCCCCATGAAGACTTGAACCAGCGCAAGTCCTGTAGCCCTGCGCCAAAGCTTCCTGCCCTAACTACTCGGCTACGGCACGGGACGAAGAAGAAATTTAGATTCATGAATTTTGAAGACCAAGACCAAGAAAGATCAAGAAAGCGCTGGGCAGAACAGATGTGAGATCAGAACAGGCAAAGACCTAATCCATGAAGGATGATGATGATGATGAATTTTGAAATTCCCAGCAAGCAAGATTAAATCTCAAAGTTCATCAAATCAACATTGGATGGCATTTTAGAAGACAATGGTGAAGGCAAAAAATTCAACAGTCAATAAGATGGCTGAAAACAGGAATGACTGTTCCTGCAACTGATGTCCTGTGCTGTGAAGAACACAGAGCGTATGAGTGAGATGATGTACGACTCATTTTAATTTTATTAATTTATCTAATACCACTAAACATTTTAGTTTTTACACTCTTTTTATCCTCATTTTTTAATACTAGCATAATGATTCCTTTTGTCAGTCATCCATAACTGTTCTTTCCAAATTATTTTCATCACCCTACAGGGTGATATATTTACATACTTACTTACTCACTGGCACTATCGAACCCGTAGGTTCATGGCCGCACGGACATAAGCTCTCCATACATCCCTATCCTGAGCTAATGCTTTCCAATCATTCCCTGTATAATCTACTTCCCTCAAATCATAGTTAATGTTGTTCTCCCACCTCATTCTTGGTCTACCAACTGGGCGTTTTCCTTCTGGCTTTCCTACAAGAAGTTTCCATGCACGTCTTTCATTCCCCATACGTGCAACATGTCCTGCCCATCGCAGTCTACGGGACTTAACTGTTCTTATTAATTCTGGCTTCCTATAAAGACCATGTAGTTCATTGTTATGTAGTCTTCTCCATTCATCTGTCTGTTCATCTCTCTTTGGTCCAAAAATTTTCCTAAGAACTTTATTCTCAAATACTCGTAATCTCCTTTCCTCCCTTAAAGTAAGAGTCCATGTTTCGCACCCATATAATATAACTGGTAGAATAATAGTTTTATATATTTTCAGCTTAACGTTTTTTGAAAGGAGTTGGGACATCAAAAGTCTCTGCAATGCATAATAGCATGCATTTCCAGAATTGAGCCTATGTTTAATTTCTTTGTGCATCTCATTCCTATTTGTGATTATTGTTCCTAGGTATTTGAATTCAGCCAATTCCTCAAAATTTCCCTCATTTGTCATTAGCTGTCCATTTCCATTATATAATGTATTTCTACGTGTGACCATATATTTAGTTTTACTGATATTTACTTCCAGTCCTAATTTCTTAGTGTTACTCAATAGTGTGTGCGTGTTGGCCTTTAGTATCTCCTCGCTATCGGCCAGTAGTACTACATCATCAGCATAAACTAACAGCTTATTAATACCATTAAGTTGTAAGCCTTCCTCATTCTCTAAAGATTTAATGGCATGCTCTAGTACAAAATTAAATAGTAGAGGAGATAGTGCATCTCCTTGCTTCAACCCATTCTGGATTTCAAAAGTGTCTGAAAACTGTTTGCCTACACGCACCCTACTCGTTGAGCCATTTAGACACATTCGTATAAGTCTAACTAACTTTTTAGGAATTCCGAACTCCAGCAGGAGATATATATTTACATATAAATCATAATTTTGGCTGCAAAGGGTTATTGTTTTAAACAGGGAGGAGACCCTCTAATTATTTGTAGATTGAAAGCTTACAGGAACCAACCTGGTCAATAACCCAGCGTCCAATCCCTACCTTCTCATGGTGCAGCTGTTAACATATTGTTTATGCAATACGAACTAAAGGCATGGGTTTACCCACCAATTAGCACCGGTTAGCTTGGTGGGTTATAGACCGATCTGGTATTTCTTCCTTTTCTAGTACCAGATTGATCCCTCTTTATGCTTTCCTATCCAGTCTTCCTTGACTGACCTCTTGTTTTCTTCGATCCTAATAATATTAGAGTATTCGAGGCCAAAGAGTTAATTTCTGCCTTTCCTATCTCTCTTTCTTTTAACCTCATGGGCATTCAATGCCCACATAAATTGCATGTATATGCAGCCCCATTGCAACTTACATACCATAACTATGCAATGGAGATGTGTCATCAGCTGTGACTGGATACACTTAACGAAGAATGAATGGAATCGTAATTTTAATAACAAAACATTCCAATACTAAAATGCCCAATTATAAAGAGTGTTTCTTGATAAATAAAAACAAACATTAATTCCTTTGGTACACTGGGATGACTTTATTCAATATGAAAATAAACTTTCTTTTGCTGAAAAATCCTACTACTATAATACATGATTAAAAACATCATTACAAAGTCATACAATAATATTACACTTTGTCTTAAGGTAAAATTGTTGAAATTCATCTCTCAGTGAGAGAAATAATCATTGCTCACTCCATAATGAAACACATTTTCATTCAATATTGACATTCACATTTGGAAATACTCCTTGTTAACCACAAGCAAAATATCATGCTACTCTTACCAACAGATGACATTAGTTCTATATTCAGAAAAGGAGTAACAACTTTGTTAGATTATAATGAAAGAAGAAGAAATATATGTGAATTGAGGTCTGAATTGCAGATCTTCTGTTTCTGAATCAGTGCTCAAGCACTGAGATATCCAGAAGCACATTATTATATCAAAGTTCAGATTTAATTATTTTTCCTTAACCTTAAGTAATCTAAATTAGTGACATTACTAATTTTGCTACATGATAATCATTATTGTTGTTCCTGTGGGATAGCTAGCTCAGGCAGCAAGGCATCTCATTATGAACTGAACAACCCAGATTTGATCTATGAGGTTTTTTGTTGGGGGGAGGGGATTGTAGCACTGATACTGTAACAAAAAACAGCAAAAAATGGACAAATTACTGTTGTAGAATTTTATTATCAGCCTGAGGAATGTGTGTGGGTGTTTGTGTGTAGTTTTTGTTAGAATAAATTACAAAAAATAACAAACAAAAAATTGAATTACAAGTTGAGATAAAGGTAATCTAAAAAATATGTGATAATAAACATTAATAATAGAGAGAATGGAGAACAATGTGCCAGTAATGCTGGCTCAATCATTGTCTGTGTCGTCTTGAATTCCTCTAGGGTAAAGGTTCTGAAATTTTTATAATATAACATAACAGAAACCAATCTAAGGTATCATGTTAATAAATGTAATATTATGAATGTTAATTGCTCAAATAATGTGTTTAAAAAGTCACATAACTTAACAATGTTGGATGTAGTACCAAAGTATGTCGGTAGATGTGCCAATGGATGAAACGACAATCAATATAGTTTGTAACCTGTAGCCCATATCAAACCATTTGTGTTACAATAGTTGACTTTTTTTAATTTATTCATGTCCATAAGCCTTGGGCCTCACTCATATTCCTATAAAACTAATACTGAGAAATTTTCTAGAGGTAAAATCAGTTGGAAAGTAGATCTAGCCACTCTATCTTCTCCTCTTACTATAGACCCTAGACAAAGATTTCCTCAGTGGGTTTTTAACAGGGCATCTTTATCTATTATTGTTCCAAACTTGTCTGTGAATTATGATTTTCATAAATTTTAAGAAGAAACCAAGTGACACTCAGAGAAAAATTATAATTACAAACTAAACATAAAGTTTATTATTAAATTTATAAGCACTGAAAATTATAAAAAAAATAATCTTCGTTAGTTAAATTATATTTAGTCTGTACATCTTACCTCAATATTAATGTTGATTTGTTCTTGAACATGTCTCGATTATATTGTAATCATCATCAGCATCTTGCCCAGACTGGTTGGATTTATGTTGTACACACTCTGGGCAAGATGCTGATGTTGATTATGATACAATCGAAACATGTTCAAGAACAAATCAACATTAATATTGAGGTAGAAGAACAGACTAAAAATAATTTAATTAAAATAACCTCAAAATATCATTTCCTAAAATAAAATATTAATCTTCATTAGTGTTAATAATACTTTTAATAATGACTTCTTGAAATCCCACAGAATTGTTATTGATGAACAATCTGCAATTTTCTAAATATGATATAATAATGACACTTTTTTTTCTCATACCAGTAATGAGTTGTGGTTAACATGAGTTATATTCCTAATAATGCTATCCCACCATCAGACATAAAAATTACAAAAAAAAGTGAATACTAAAAACAGTAACAAATGTGAAGAAGAGGATCTCTCTCGGTGGAGATGTTATTCTCATACCAAATTCTTCTTGACTAGTTTTGATACAGTATAGTAAAAGTTTACTGATAATAAAATTGTATGAATTATTTATTAGATCAAATTTGACATAGACTTTAAAAAAAAAATTGAAGAAATATAAAAACCAAGTAAGTCATGTTCGTGGCAGTTTTAAAAAATGGCCATTAAATTTGTGCTTAGCAAGGAGATAAAAATATTGTAATGCACAAATTTTAAAAATTGTGTAAATTTAAAATACTTTAACACTGTGCTAATACAAGCCTTTCATAATTAAATTCTTTGGTTAGTTACCGGTATCTCTTGAAATTCAAATTTCACATTCACAAATAACTCCAAACATTCTACCTCTATAAATGATTTTAAAGTATTAGCATTTCTTAGAACTGATGGTGGAAAACTATTCTTATGTTTTTATTCATAATTTGAACTATTACATTTTTACAAAATAGTACAACAATTCAACCATGTCTTCTCATAAACATAAAGTTAAACTAAAGCTGACACCCAATATCTGATCTTATTTTATGGTTTGATTTTAAGGCAGTAAGGCCAGGTTAAACAAGATCATGCTTTTTCTATTTTAAACTATCTTTGTCAAATGGGTAGGTTAGCCAGTTTGTGAACTATTTAACAATTCACATTACCAGTGTGAACTGAAAAATAAGAATAGTCATGGGGATTCAGAACAATGCTACCTCCAATTTTTCATATTTAAGTTTTAGCATAGTTTAGTCTTGATCTTAAAAAAGCTAGCAAAAAATAACTTATTCTAACCTTATTATTGTTCTTTTTTGCTAGCATAGGCTGTCAGTTTCTATTTATAGCAAAAATTATCAGTTAGGTTGGAAAGTGGAGATAGCTTTGTTCAGAATATCTTAATTTAAAAGTGATTAATTCTATGAAGTTACCTTAATATTATTTAACTAGATGAACTTAGAGTTAGACCTTTATTAAATTTAACTTCAGGCACATTCATCTATTTATTGTATTATTCAGATAAAAATCTGTAGTCTATTATGATAATTCATGACTATCCAATACTGATACAAAAGCAGCTTCCATTCTGCAAAAACTTATAAAAAGACTTTGACAACTAAATCCTAACCTCAAAAAATAATTATAGCATACAGTACAGAGCATGAGATCTTACTTTATGATTTACATTTCTGCTAACAGCTGGCACAATGATCACAACTTGTCAAACATCCTCTCATTTGTTATCTTCTTCGATGCCGCTACACCCAAATTATTTTCTTTTTCACTACTGATGATACCTAGATCACACAGATTGTCGTTGATTAACAGTAAGGGGAGCACCTTCACATGCATGATTGCTCATGCACTGTCAATCACTTTCTAAGATCTCATGCACTTTAGGTGCAGAATTAAAGCCACCAAGGTTAATTCTATGCCAGAAGTCCATCTGTATTCATTTTATTTCATTAAGTGAGCAAGATGGGTAAGTTAGGATGAGAAAATGGGCAAGTTGGTGAATATCAGATTAATTTACAGTTTGCTGGATAATCTGGCATATAAGAAGGAAATGTTCGCTATTCTGTTTGAACAGTGACTAATGTAAGTGAACTCCTTGTATAGAATCCCAGTTACCATTACAACAGTGCCAGTAGGTCTACTAACTTTTTTTAGTGAAATTGGAACAGTCTATCCTTCAATTTCAATAATAACAACAGATATATTAACTCACCTTTTCTTTGTAAAAAAACATTCTTATAGACATAACACTAGCTATTATAGGCATTGTGTTTTCACATTAAATTAAGAAAAAAAATGATGAATTGAAAACATGTAGTGCTGTTAGATTTAGAACAAGGAATCATTAAACTTGAATAATATGGTTTGTTTAAAAAATACCATATCTGCCATTTTTTAAATAAACAGTGTGACCAAACATTTAAAACTAATTTAAAATAAAGAGAAATGAATAATCATTAATTTACCTACTCCATTGATGAATGTTAGTTTCACAACTGTTTTACATTAATACAAGAGAAAAATCAACAAGTTCATTATTAATGAAAATTGGATGGAAGTTTAAAAAACGAAATGTGTACTTCCATTTAATTTTGTATTGACAAATATTTTGACCAAAGAGATCCTGGATTACACTGCATAACCAACATAACAAAATTCAATCAAATTTCATTACCAACATAAAAAGTTGACTATCTTACTTATTTGTAGGGTCCTACTAATAATAACCAAAATAAATGTTCATAATATTCCTCCCATTTTTATTATACAAATGTAAATAAAAATCACAGATTTATTTGAAAAGTCTGCATTTTTGTAACTGCAAAAAAAAAAAACATTTGTACCAAACAAGAATTATCAGTTTAAGAACACAATCATATTATTAGTTAATTAAAACATTTTGGGGCTTATTATCAGGAATAAACTGACAGTACTGTTTTTCATCACAGAGCTTTAGTCAATACAATAGATTGGAATTGAAGTTGAGCATATATGTTATTTGAAGAGAAAAATTATATGCTCATACCGGGGTTTGAACCCAGGACCTTTGGCTTTCTAGACCAATGCTCTACCACTCAGCTATCTGGGCACACCAATGTAAATGCAAATTTTTCTCTTATACAGTGTTAATTCCCAATCATCGTATGCTACAAGCCTTTGCTCTATCATACAAATGGCAGCTTCTTTTTTAAGAAGACATTTATTGGGCATTCAAACACTACTTATAAAGCCAGCAGGGCTTCTTTGATGTTTTATTATTAGTTTCATACTTCTCATTGAAGGACAAAATATATTTGAAGAGAAAAATTATATGTTCAGACTGCGGTTTTGAAGCCAGAACCTTTGGCTTTCTAGGCCAATGCTCTACCACTGAGCTATCTGAGCACTCCAATCTAAACGCAAATTTTTCTCTTATACATTGTTAATTCCCGATCGCCATATGCTATGAGCTTTTGCTCTATCATGCAAATGGCGGCTTCTTTTTTAAGAAGACATTTTAAGAAGACATTTTTAGAAGACAATATATATATGTATGTATATTCTTTCCCTTTGGTGGTGGGCAGAGAAACCTCACAATTAATCCTTTTCCTCAGGAACTTCAAAATTCATTACCTTGTCCCCATTCTTCTGGATGTAAAAGTGAGGTAAAGTCAGTGGTATGCATTCAACTCCTGCTAATCCCATAGCGCTGGGGTAATTAACATATTTATAATTTTGTATTAAAATAACATAAATTTACGAAATTTCATTCAAATTCATTACACATGAACATTAAAATTCAAATTTCCTTTATATCATCAGATGTGCTCAGCTCTACACATTCAGGTTGATGGAGCCTTATAAATTCACGAGCTATTCCTCTAAACATCAGCAGCTTGGCGAGAGGTGAATTCATGCAAGTGCAGATGATATATTTTGCTATATGACTGCCATATAACGTTAGCATTGGTTATTTACTGAAAGACCTGCTAGCTTGACCAAAGAGTCTAGGCTTGACACTAGAAAGGGGAGATATATTTCTCTTTGATTTATCATCATGAAGTTTCAACCTATTAAAACATGAAGAGCTGTTTTGACAATGAAATATGATTAGATAATGCAATAAGTGTGAATTTTTAACAATACAATTTTTAAAAATAATATTTTTAAATTCATAATATTTAATTTAATTTATGCAAGTTATATTTTGTAAAAACCACAAAGGAACAATATAAAATCAAATGATGTGGTACATTTTATCAGCTATACCAACTTATTAATTTAAGGTTTATTTATATTAGGTTATATTACTGAGTAACTCATATTGGAATGTTATATTATTGTGAGAAATAGGAATAAACATTCTTGGTACTAAGTTTGTTTAAATGTGCTATTAATTTGTTTTCAAGCATTTTACTTAAAGTGTTGTCAATAAATGTGATTTTTCAAGTTATTCAAAATTAATATGAGTGACTATGTAATTGAAAGAGATGCATGGAAAGCTTCTTGTAGGAAAACCAGAGGGAAACACCCTGTTGGTAGACCAAGAATGAGGTGGGAGAATTACATTAACCATGATTTGAAGGAAGTAGATTATACAGCAATGACTGGAAAAAATTAGCTCAAGATAGGGATGAACCTGAAGGTTCAATAGTGCTAATGAGTTAGTTAGTTAGCTAGCTAGTTAGTTAGACTATATAATTGATAACACAAAAAATATACCTTTTTCATGCAGATCTTTCCATGAGAAAGATTAACTCTTACAACAATTCATGCCAACTCCATATTTACCTACCAAAAAAAAAATTACTTGTTTACAAATAGGAAATATTCATAGGTAGCTGGGAATAAACAAATTTTTTTGTTGGAAGTGTCCATTATTCTACCAAGACAGAAATAATAGTTGAATGAAAAGCAAGTATGTCATTATTACAGGACAATTACTGATGATACTATATTATTGACCTCTTACTATTAATTTGGGAAGTTTAATGACAGTAATATTTTCTCATAAGGAGATTATTGACCATATTAGAGAAATTTATATGTTGGCTTCCTTTAGCTGAGTTATGAATTGTATAAGCTACAAACCAGATTGGGGTGGGAATATCTGTAGTTTAAGAATTTTTAAACTGGCCTAAACCTTCTAGCGTCATTGTGGCCTTGGAGTTGACTCAGCCTCTAACAAAGTTAGTACCAGATATCTGTAGTGGGGGTAAAGGTGGTCATTCATGCAGGACTGACAACCAGGCTGACATCTTGTGCCAATTGTATAGAAAGGTGGGAACATTAACCTCCTACTGTCCCAAGAGCCTCCTAAGACCTTTAGAGGAATGACTTTTACATATATATGTATGGAATTTCTTCAAATGTTATTTTTTTATATGCCATATTATCATGGTAGGTTTCTAGAAGCATTAGAATAATAAATGTCCCCACTATTTTTACAAGCTGAAAATTTTTCATGGAAAACTAGTGATTACCATACTCTAGTTCCAAGGTTCACAGGTTCAAATCCAGCTGAATTCAATAGATTTTTCAAGGCCTAAAAATTTTGAGTATGGGTTCTTTGGAAAGGAAATAAAGCTGTGGGTCCTGTATTGTAATTTATGAAACATAAAAGAACCTCAAGCCTAAAAAGAGGTATCTAAGCAAAATTTATTGGTCATTTCATGATCACATTTGAATTGTAATGCTAATGAGTGTAATGGCTTTAGGTGTTAAATATCATCATTAATTAACCCTCTGCATGCCGCTGGTAAAATCTCTTGTGTCAGAGATTTAAATTGAATCTGCCGATGTGATCGGCTTTGAAAGTAGTTTAAGTATATTGTCTGGCAGGTAATGGACAGAAACATCAGAGCCGATCTAATCAGCTCACAGCACCTAAAGGGTTAAAATAATAACATAGCAATTTTTAATCGGAGTTGTTATAAAATATAAAATGCATTTTTGTCATGCAACTGGGGTAAATGCTGTGACCACTGCACACCACTGGGTAAGGTGTATATTTTCAATTCTATCTCATTTTAAATTACCTCATATTGTAACTTCCTATTAATTCTGATTAACTGAACATGTGATTTTTGACATGTGATTGATCATATTGGCTTCATACCTTGATCTATCAAACTGATGACATTTATTTCTTACATTATTCATAATCACAATGTCATTTTGAATATATCAAATAGTTACTTTATGTCTGGATTATCGCTATTTACTGCTTATTATTCAGTAATAATTTAACAAAATTCAACATCATCATCAATATTTGAAGAGAAAAATAAATGCTCAGACTGGCGTGTATGTTTTTCTTCAAATATAATTTGTCTCTCAGTGAGAAGTATAGTAGTAGTAGTAGTAGTAGTAGTCTAATGCCCATTAGCTTGGATGTGTTCCATTTGCTTTCTTGCTTCCCAATAGAGTCCTGCCAGAGTTCTTGTAGGTGACATCTTCAGAGCCTCACAGCTAGCAAGATGATCTTTGTTCATGGTAGTGTTATTGTCTTGGCATAAATTAATAATAAAAACATCATCATCAATACTGAACTTAATCATGAAGAATGGCCCAAACAAAAATTGATATTACAAAATTAATAATTTTGAGTCTAGAATTTAATATAAACATGTCCGTCTGTCAATAACAAAACCATTTTTAATTTTATAAATATATCAGTTCTGTACCTTAAATTAAGAGTTAATAGTTCTTAAAGAATTCATAAGTTTTATCTATTTAACAATTTCTAGTAGTTTATGGAACAATAGCAATAAAACAGAAATCTGGCGATACTGTTAAATAATCTAAATAATTTCATTCAGAGTGTCATGTATATGCCAAGTCATTACAAGTTCACTTTGAAGCCATATTGTTCAAAATTAAAACTGGAGTAGAAATATTTCATGTTTCTTCTACACCAAGTCTCACATCTCGGTTATGGGGATCAAGTTTTCATTCTCCAGATTAATATATTTTTTTAACTATTAGTATGAACTTCATAGAAAACTTACTCAAATAAATTAAAATTAAGATTCAATTTAATGACTTCAAATGACTATGTAATTAATGAATCCTATTGTTATGACATCTAGTGATTTTGTGTTTAGTTAAATTTAGTAACTAAGTAACTTAGTAACTAAGAAATATTTAAATGTTACAATAACTTATTCTAAATAATCAAACAGCTGTACTTTTGGTTCTAAGAGATTACAAATAAATTATGGTATACTACAAACCCTTTTTCTTGTGTGCAGAAACCATGATAATTAAGAAAACAGAAGTTGTGACATGGTATAAAAACAATATTTGATTCTTTCTGTTTTCCAAACCAATTCCACATTTACTGTACTTCTGGCACACACTCTAAATTCACAGAAAAAAACTACAATCTACTTGATGCATTATTTTCATAAATCACTTAGAAAAATACACATTAAATATAGACTTAAAAATAAGGAAACTAATTACATACAGTAACAAACAGCAAAGTGCATTACTCAAAAAAGCCAACATAAGGCATTTATCATGGTTTCATCACAAAATAATAACTGCATGGAAAAGTATCTTATATGGAGTGAAAATGTATAATTTTAAAGAAGGATTCTTCAGCACGAATCAACATTTCTGGTCAACAATTGTCCTTAATCAGTCAATTCACCTTACTGACCACAACTGATAAAAAGTCTTTTTTTATTCATTTACATTTGCACCGTACCACAAAATGAGTGATATGAATGAGTTACTCAATCTGTTTTAATATGATATCTTTCAAACTGATTAGTGAATTCCAAAGGAATGTAGCTATTCAATTTGTTCTCATGGAAAGATTTTAGTACAAAGATTGGAAGCAGCTGAGATGCGATTTTTAAGAAATATAGCAGGATATACTCTGCTGGATAAGAAAAGATATGAAGATATAAGAAAGGAACTAAATATTTTCAAACTTACAGACCGGATAATTAAATATAGGAACGACTGGAAAGAACATATTGATAGAATGCCAGAAGGAAGATTTCCAAAATTATTGCTAAATATAAACCACGCGGAAGGAGAAATGTTGGTAGCCCACACAGAAGATGGTCTGAACAATTTTAACAATTCTAGCTTTCATGAAACCGGAACGAGCCAACAGGCTTAATCCCTGGAAGATGATGATGATGATGATGATGATGTGTCTTGAGTGGACTCTAGAATTCACTAATGATGATGATGATGATTTTAGTTTAATTTTTTTGCAAATCTACATTATTTTTTATATTTGAGTTGGATATTTTGACTAACCTCATATTTCTTGATTTATGCAGACCTAGGTTTCGTCACTTCTGTGCGATATTGTCAATGCTTCCAACTGTTGTTTTGCAGCCGTCCATCCTGCAAGTTGATTTCTGCTCCCTCTGCTGGCTAACAGATGAACTTCCAAATCACTTTTTTTCTTCTTCACCGGGAATTTCAACATTCATGGTTTTCTTTTTATTCTTGCAGATGTAAATTTTATCAGAAAACCATGAATTTTGAAATTCCTGGAGAAAAAGAAAAAAAAATTTATTTGGAAGTTCATTGGCAGCCAGCAGAGGGAGCAGAAATCAACTTGCAGGATGGATGGCCACAAAACGACAGTTGGAAGCATCGACAATGTTGCATAGAAGCGATGAAACTGAGGTCTGCATAAAAATAAAAAATATGGGGCAAGTCAAAATATCCAACCCTATAAATATAAGAAACCTCATAGTGTTATTTCCTACATATATTAAATAAACTACATTAATCCTATTTAGTATATGCTGAAAATTACCATTGTGGTCTCAAGGTAGCGTGCTGCCTTGTCACCCAGCAGGCCCAAGTTCAATTCCTGGTCAGGACAAGCTTTGTGAGTGAGGATTTTCCTCACCTGTAAGATAAATGTCAGGTAGCTTTGAGGCCCAAAAGTCTCCATACATCATCTGGCCATCATCATCATCCTTATCATTATCATACCCGGTGTGGAAAGCATCAGGAAGCTACCACACCTATAATTCCCTAGTAAAACTGCAAAGCATTGTATGAAAATTCTATGATTGCAGTGAAGGACCTGACCTAAGCCAGAACACTACAAAATAGAATATATAATATATGTGTGTGTGTGTGTGTGTGCATGTGTGTGTGTGTGTTAACGTTCTAGCAGCTGCAATTTTTTTTCAGAACCAAACTCAGCATAAAGCAATCAATTTAAAAAGTAAGTCTCAGTTTGTTAACCAGCAAAATTGGAATACCTGAAGCAAAAACTTTATTCCACCACTTTTCCATACTCATGTCTTCCATTATGATTTCATTTCATTCAATCTGCTACTGTGACGGTACAATGGCCTAGTCAGCTGGTAACGTGTTTATCACACACTTTCAATAACCGGGGCTTTTTCTCATCTCATCCCACAACCTGTCAGTATGGCAGACATTGGTGGAGGGTTTGCTATTACTGCTAGTGTCAATTCCTATTAATTACTAAGGTCGACAAAAATTAACTTTTTTCCTTTCACAAGAATAAAAATGTGATATTTTAGAAGTATTTTTCATCCTAAATTTAAATATCATTTCAGTTTTTTTTCCTATCAGGCAAGAGTTTTCTGTGATATTCATTTACATTTTTTATAATTTTTAATAAAATCCATCTAACTCATTCTGACTTACCTAGAAAGTGGTAGATAGTGATTTTCGGGCATATTTTATGTAAGATCATTTTTATTTCCATCTAAATCATTTTCAGTTTGTGCTAGGTCAGAATTAGAGTTATGAGTTAAGGTCATATCGGCATATACTGGTACAGGGAACTCTTCATATAAGGTAAAGGTTCCTATGACAAGTCAAAGAAAATGCTAAAATCAATTTTTAAAAAGTAGCTGCCACGAAAAAACTGTGCCTGATGGAAAAATTCTGACTACATATCTAAATTTAGTATGAAAAAATGCACTAGATTCACTAATCAGATTTCTTGTGAAGAAAACCTTGTCAACCAGTGCTATTTATACACTTAGAAAATTTGGGACCAAACAAGGGATGAACATACAGGTGAATGGAGAAGTCTACTTAACAGTGAGCTATGTGATTTTATTGGAAACCAGATATAATAAGAACAATTAAGTCTTGTAGATTGCGATGTGCAGGACATGTGGCATAAATGGGGAATGAAAAATGGGCTTAGAAACTTCTTGTAGGAAAATCAGAATGTAAAATGCCCAGAAGATGGGCCAAGAATGAGGTGGTGACATTAACTATGATTTGAGGGAGGTACATTATGTAAGAATGAATAGGAAACATTACCTCAGGATAGGGATGAATGGAGATCTGATGTCCATGTGTCCATGAACCTCCAGGTTTGATAGCGCCATTGAGTTAGTCAGCTCTTATCTATTGTACTGATATATACTCGGACCAACAGATCTGTGCCCTGTAGCACTGGCATTGTTCTTAGAAAAATACATGTCAATACTCACACCATTTCAACGCACCCCCTCCCCCTACGTCAAACAACAGCCATCGAGTAGGGATGTTGCCAAACTTCCCCCAGTATCATGGCTCTTGAATATAGAATAAAGCAATGTTGGAGTCAAGTTGACAACACTGAAGTGCAAGTGTAAGAGAGAGAGAGATTGAAATGCAGGGAGGGAAATGATTTTAAAAAACTCCTGGCGCGACAGGCCTACAAGGCCCTTAGCCTGCCACCCGGCTGCTGGCCTCACATCCACGTGTCAATAACACAGGTAGATGGTAATCAGCCTGTGTAGGGGTGACATGTGGTCAGCATGTCAAGTCCCCAGCCGTTATAACTGGTTTTCTCAACCTGGAGCCGCTATTTATTGTAGCTACCCAAATGCATCACAATGCTGGGAGGGCACCAGTCCCATACTGACCGAAATACCATGAGAAAATTTCTTCCCCCATGGAGACTCGAACCAGCGCAAGTCCCGTAGCTCTGTGCCAAGGCTTCCTGCCTTAACCACTCGGCCACGGCGCGGGACAGGGAAATGATTTGCCAAGGGAGAAAAGGAAATAGGCTTTTGTTATGAATACATAGTCTTTATATATAGATTTTTTATTGTTTCAATAGATTATTTTAATTATTTAAGCAAAGTCTTTTGAAATAGACGTTAGACATTCAAAGTCATTTGAGATAGAGTTTAGACATGATATAGTTCAGAGCAAAGTTTTGCTTAAGCTAACTGTAAACATCCCTACATTTAGTTCATTGGAATGTTAGTTGCTACAGTTAGGGTGACTTGAGGTCATTTTTGAGTATATAACACTTGAGAAGTGAGGGTCTCGTGTCTGTCTGTGTGTGTAAACGGCTGAAGGGTAAGTCACCGACCATTTTTCTTAATATGTAGTCCATGTCTTTTATATTTTGAATCAAGTACAATTAACTGGTTTGATATTAAATTTTAAAAAAGGGATATAACATTTTTAATCATGTAGATCAGGTTAGATTTATAAATTCCACAACTCCCTCTTCTCTCAAACCCCAGGAAGTACTGTAGTTTTTAATATAGGCTTAGATTAGATTTAGGGCTAGAATACTAAAGGTTTCTAATTATTTATACTTTAGAAATAAAATAGTTTAAACTAAGACTCCATTTGTTTATTTCAAAACATGTATACTGTACATCCTCATACTAACGCTCGGCTAGATAAACGCTACCAGATTTTCCAAGTCCCGAAGGTCCTTTAAGCCTAAGAAATCCAGTTGGGTCCATAACAGCTTTAGTTTGCATATGTTACAGGGGCACAGATCCGTTGGACAGACAATATCACCTTTCTCATTTGAACAACTGTTCATTGCATTAAAAGACATTTTGGAGTTGTGATATGAAACACATTTTGTGGTACGGTGCACACGCACACACTATCATGCATACTGCTTTGTTATTATTGTCACACGACGAGTAAGAACACATATCAGCGCACAGTTTTGGCATCTTAAGATATATAACTCTAGTAGACAAGATGGCCACAGCACACCATCCTGGCAGTCGGTACCGTCACACACGGTTTGGCATTATGGCAACATTGGACAGGAATACACTTGTTAATGCTATCTAACCTTATTCTTGTCTTTCTGAGGCTCCAGGTAGATTGGAGTGATGTCTGAAGGCTTATATTTACTGAAAATTAAACATACGTTATAATTAACTTTATTTTATTGATTAAAAACTATATCTAACTATAATGGTACAGCCCAACGTTGAGCCATAGCTTCTCCTTTGTTAGGAGTTACTATACCAAGTTAATTTAGTTATTCAAAGTTAAAATTGGGAAACACATTATGAGGTTCTTAATTAATAAATTAATGAGTCATTTTAACATCTTACCTCATATTTCGTGTTTTATCAAACACGGTAACTATAGTTTTCAAATGATCTTGTCATTCATTTTCAACCGCCATTATGACTCATGATTGAATTTTACAATTTTTCTCACGAATTTTGGTGTCACTTTATTTGTCATGCATTTATTGATAAATTTAATATCTGCCAAAATTTTCTTCTTTTTTTCTTTTAATCTTAGAAACTTCTTTATGTCAAGTTTAAGATCGAAAAATATTGTATTGAAACTTGTTAATATATTCAAATTTAATGAACTCCCAGACGCCATTTTGTTTGAGGTTATGTATCCAAATAGTCGTAATAAACTTCCCAAAGACCTGAGTCGTCTTACTTATTCAAAGTTAAAATTGGGAAACACATTATGAGGTTCTTAATTAATGGCGGTTGAAAATGAATGACAAGATCATTTGAAAACTATAGTTACCGTGTTTGATAAAACATGAAATATGAGGTAAGATGTTAAAATGACTCATTAATTTATTAATTTAGTTACCTTATTTGCCCATAGATTTCATGAATGGCATGCGGTCAACATACCGACTCAATGAGACATCTAGCAGGTAACTGATCCGATTGAGGGTCTTTCTACTTTTTAGCGGTTGCCCTTTTACCAGCCGGCTGCTGGCCCTTCACATCCACATGTGTCAATCACAGAGGTAGATGATCAGCAGCCAGTGTAGGGGTGACATGTGGTTAGCATGTCGAGTCCCCCAGCCGTTATAGCTGGTTCCTCAACATGGAGCCGCTACTTATTGTAGCTACCCAATTGCCTCACGATGCTGGGTGGGCACCGGTCCCATACTGGCCGAAATACCATGAGAAAAGTCTTCCCCCATTGAGACTCGAACCAGCACAAGTCCCGTAACTCTGCGCCAAGGCTTCCTACCTTAACCGCTCGGCTACGGTGCGAGATGCAGGTAACTAAGGATTGAAAACTATGGACTGTCTTCAAAAGAATAATCCCATTAAATTATAAAATTTTTACTTATTTTAGGAATTCAAACTATGAGGTATATTCAAATTTTTTATCACTCACCTCATATTGTTCTTCTTATTTGACTATAAACTAGTTTGGAACATAATTTTTGTTCCATCCTCAGTATCGTCATGACCATTGTTCTGTTGTCTTTCTACAGGACAACGGTCGTGACGATACTGAGGATGGAACAGAAACTATGTTCCAAAACTAGTTTATAGTCAAATAAGAAGAACAATATGAGGTGAGTGATAAAAAATTCTACCTAAATATAAAATTTTAAATATGGAAATAATGTTATGAGATTCTTAATTCAATGAATGAATGAGTCATTTCTTATCTTACCTCATAGTTTAGGTTTTCTTAAACATGGGAACTGCAGTTTTCAAGAGGAACATCCCTCCAATTTTCAACCGATATTATGACTACCGGATTTTCATTGGAATCTCCATCTACAATGTTGCCACCTGGTGTTGATTTTATGAACTTTGAGATCTGGTCCTGTTCATTGGGAATTTTGAAATTCATGGAACTAATTTTGAAATTCCCGATGAAAAGGATCTGATCTCAAAGTTCATCAAATCAACAAGAGATGGCAACATTATAGATGGAGATTTCAACGAAAATCTGGTAGTCATAATATTGGTTGAAAATGGGAGAGATGTTCCTCTTGAAAACTGCAGTTTCCATGTTAAGAAAACATAAACTATAAGGTAAGATAAGTAATTACTCATTCATTCATTATATAAAATTTTTACCCATTTCACAGTATTTAAATGATCAGATCTTCCTTTTTACAAGGTGCCACTGCTATAGGCCTACTATGTTTCACAAATTTTTAAATCATAAAAGATTTGTAAGATCAACCCATTAGCAAGTAATTTGTTGACCAACCATCCCTTCCCTGCCCTGCTTGTCTTAGATTGGGATTATATCACTTTTGGACACCACAGACAGACAAAAATAGCATATTGCCTCTCATTCATAATAGCAAAATGTTTTGTAACATCTTTTAGCTATATGGAACTACTACAAATTTCATAAAATGGTCCTTATAACTGTAGGAATAATTGTAATTTAACACAAGACATAAATACCTGATTCACGTTCTTTTATGTTATTGGTTTTTATATTGGCTTTAAAATTCTGTTACAGATCTTTCTTTCTGAACAATAAATAGATAAAGGCCTTCAAGAGTTATCTTTTTTTTTGCCTTTTTCATCAACAGAATTATCCCTCCGGTCCATCCGAGGCTAGTTGTGACAATTGAAAGCAACTCTAAAATACTGCCCAACAGGTTGCTAGTCTCAAGGGGTAAAGTGATGGGATTTCCATCCATGGAGAAAACAATGTCATGGACATAAACAATTGAATGGAAATATGAAATTAGATATGTTAATTTTTGCAGATGATGAAGCATTATTGTGACCCTCAGAGGACAAATTACAATATTCAGTATAAAATTTTAACAAAATTTCCTCAAGTAAAATATGAAAATTAATACAGAGAAAACAAAAGTTACGGCTTTTCATGGAAAATACCCTGTATGTAGCAAAATTTGTATAGATTTAAAAATACTTGAAAGAGTAAATTAATTTACCTATCATGGATTACATTAACATTTTTGGATGAAGTAGACATATCAAATAAAATTATTAATTTTAATAAAACCATTGGAATAATAAATTCAGTAATGAAACCTTCACTAGTACAGAGAGATACCAGAGTATGGGTTATACAAAACCTTAGCAAGGCCTGCACTTCACTATGGCACTGAGGTGTGGACTTTGAGAAAATGAGAGAAGAACAGATTAACTTCTACTGATATGAGATTTATAAGATATACAGCAGGGTACATCAAGTAGGATTACAAACACAATGATGATGTCTTGAAGGAACTATGTTTAGAACCAGTCATTAAGTACATACATGAACACCAGAACAACTGGATAAATCATTTGCGACGAATGAGTTTAGATAGATTTCCCCAAAGCCATGCTTCTTTACTGTCCAACAGGGAAAAGATTTCTGGATTGTCCAAGAAAGTGCTGGATACAAAATTCATCAGTGAGATTGTAACAAGCCTATAGGCCTAAGACTTAAATGGATGAAGAAGAAGAAGAAGAAGACTTTCACTATACCTATTACCTGAGAGTTTGATGATGAAGATGATTGTTGTGAGCCAATAACAGATAAGCAATAATTCACTTAGTAACTTATTGATTTGTTGCATAGTCTATGGAAAAGTAAAAAAACAAGTATTATTTTTGTTCAATGGATACATTAAAAAAAACTTCATTTTGTATATCTGAAACAAAAATCTGAATTTACTTATTATGCCTATACTATAAACATATTTAAAAATGATGTTTTATGTATTAATGTAGAATATAACTTACGCATATTCTGAGTTTGGAACACCAATAACTAGTAAATCACTGCCTTTAACACGCATCCTCCACATGCTCTTATGATAGCCTCGTGCATCCAGATCCCAGACCTTGAAACACTGTAAATAACAATAATTAAAACATATCAACTGTTAATATTATTTCAATTCTTTTTTCCATACTATAAATAACTTTGTAATACCACTATGTAAATGAATGTACACAGACAAATTATGTAACTAATGATAAAGAGAAAACTTTCTGCCTAAACTGGGACTTGAACCCTGGACTTTCAGCTAAATGCACTGATGGGCTTTCCAGACCACTTCCCTACCAAGCAAAAATGTCTGTATAAATAAGGTGAATCTTGTACATCATGCCTCATAAATATTTGCGTTTCATTTGACATAAGAATCAAATGAATCGTGAATTCTTCTTACCTTATACTTCTATTTTTTTAAATACAGTATCGGAGTATCAGCGAAATCGTCAGCATCGTCAGCTGTTTTCACGACTGTCAATTTTTTCTTTTGCCAGTAATTATCCAAACTGCCAGCTGGTGTTCTTTGAAGGAGTCATTTTCTAAACTGCTGTCTGTTATATTTTTGAAGAACTTTGTAATCAAGCTTGGTTCGTCCGGAATCTACAAGTTCATGGTTCTAATATGGACCACTATATTATTAAACAGCAAGCTACAGACATGCAAACTCTATGTAATTTAGTGTCTTAAATAAAAATGAGGTATTGAATTTGCACAGCATTCATTCAGATGAGAGTAAATGCTGGAAAGTACTGATGTAATAGACTATAACAGAATAATTGTCAGAGAACATCTCCTTGACACATGGAAACAAGAAAGCTATGATGTATATTTTTATTGGGAGGCAGAAGAATTAGTGACTTCAAATAACATCCAGCCATTGAAAAATTTTAAAAATAACTGTCTTTGACTGAAAATAATTTCTTCAAAAATTTCAAAAGTTTTATTTCAATTTCAACTTTTGAAATTTTTGAAGAAATTATTTTCAGTCAAAGACAGTTATTTTTATAATTTTTCAAATAATGCAAATGTCCTTCAAAGCATGTCCCAGGAGTGAGAACAAAATATGAAGTGAAGTGTAAAAACCAATTCAATTTCTTTGATATAATACTTTATAATGTTACTTGCTAACAATCATCTTGTCTCGTGTCTCTGTTCCAGGGAATGAATTTTGGGCAATAGCCTCCATCTATCTTGGTCATTCCATGTCTCCTCTTCCATTAAATTCTACTCCTATTTTCTTGACATTCTTATTAACTTGTTCTTCCCATCTATACCCCAGCCCACCTCTTGGTTTCTACCCTCCTTATCTATATTATAATCAATGGTAAAGAGAAAAATTTATGCCTGAACTGGGAATCAAACCAGACTTTCAGCATTACATAGAGATGTTCTTAGCACTTAGGTATCCAGACAATCCTTCCCAGTTCCCAGCAGAAATTCATCTCTTTCATCTATCTATTGATCACTTCTTTTCCCAGAGCAGTAAACAATTATTCACAATGCATTGGAGTTGCTTCTACATCAAGAAGATATTATGATAGGATTTAATACAGCTAAAGATGAAGACTGGATATGAGGTGAGATATAAAAGATTTTTTATTTAAATCACAAATTTATCTTTTTTTTAAAGAAAAATTAATACCTGAACTAGGAAATGAACCTGACACCTCTTTATCTCTTTAACTCTCAATTGATCCCTTCTTTTCCCGGAATAGTGAACTATTATTCACATGCAATTAATTATATTTGTGCATGATTTGGTGTTCTTCCATATTCATTCTTTTAAAGTGGCCATACCATCTTATTCTTCTATCTTCCATTTCATTTTGTATTTTAACGATCTTTAAAATTTCTCTTACGTTAGTATTCTGTCTCTTTCAGTTTTACCAAGCATGCTTCTTAAAAATTTCATATCTATTCCTTGAATTCTACTTAAATCCTTCTTGTAAACAAGCTGAAGATGGAGCAATAGCTTTGAAACGATCGTCCAACAGAATAAACATATGAGGTAAGAATGTTAAAGAACACAAACTCAAATATTAAATTAAATCTCATAATGTAACTTCCTAATGATTTTAAAATTAAACAATAGTACTATAATGAAATATCTAATGTCACAAGTTTTAAATAAACATTACACAAACCTTGGCTACTTGAAGCCATGTTACAAAATCCTTTGGTTCATCCATTTTGATAAACATTACATTTACTTCACCCTGCAAAAAAAAAGAAAATACAAAAATTATTTTAAAATAGCCTATATGGTAAATTCCTAATGTAAGAATTTCTAATTTTTAACATAATTAGTGGGAAGAAAATTGTACTTTACTGACACAAAAAACTGGATATCTGTAAATTGCATTATATATGTGAATTAATCTGAACTTGGTTAATTATTTTATCTGAGTCCTCCATTTAGATTTAATGTAACTGCAACTCATACAAACCTTTTTGTCAGGCACAAAATTCTCCTCACAGGGGTATTTACTGTGGTCCAAAATTGTCCCTTTTTTGATCATGCTCACTATCATTTCTTCATAATTGTTCTTTTTTACACTAAAACATAAAAATAACATTGAAAATAATACTTTATTAGAAAGTGTAATTTATGTTATTTGCACTCTTTAAAATAACAATATATATATATATATATTATTTATCACACCATAGCGTAGTGGTTAAGGCACTGCACTACAAGCCGGAAGGTCGAGGGTTCGAGTCCCAGTGGGGTCAGGACTGGGGGTAAAGGCGGCCGTTATGCACGGCTGACAATCCCGCTGACATGAAGTGCCGATTGTCCAAAAAAGTGGAGCCTTAACTTCCTACTACCCCAAGGGCCTCCTGAGGCCTGTAGTGGGATCACTTTACTTTATATATATATGGTCCACCGCTGTGGTCTTGAGGTAGTGTGCTGCCTTGTCACGCAGCAGGCCCGGGTTCGATCCCCGGTCGGGGCAGTTTTTCTGGGTGAGGTTTTTCCTCACCTGTAAGACAAATGTCAGGAAAACTTTAAGGCCCAAACGGTCCCCGAAATCATATGGCCATCATCATCATAATCATCCTTATCATCATCATCATCATCATCATCATTCACCGGTGTGGAAAGCAACGGGAAGCTACCACACCTACAATTCCCTAGTAAAGCTGCAAGCATAGCATCAAAATGCTATGATTGCAGTGAAGGACCTGCCTTCGGGCAGAATTACTATGGATGGATATATATATGGGTGTGTAAAGAGAGATATCTCTATCCCAATTCTATCTATTTATACTCAAAAAGTCCAAAATTATGAGTCACCATGAAATATACTAGTCACCACTGTCACTATTAAGGTATTGTTAAATATCAATATTTTCTTTTTTATAACACACAAAAAAGTCATTCTTTCTAGCTAGATAACTCATTTTTCACAATTTTGGAGATATCTCTCTTTATATTTAAAGAGAAAAATATACAGTCAGACTGGGTTTTGGCTTTCTATGCCAATGGTCTACCAACTGAGCTACCTGAGCACTCCAATCTAAACGCAATTTTTTCTCGTATACTGTTAATTCCCGAGTGCCAAATGTTATGAACCATTGCTCGAACATGCAAATGGCAACTTCTTTTTAAGAAAACTTTTATTGGGAATTTAAACGTTACTTTATAAAGCCAGTAGGGCTTCTTTCTTTTCTATCTCTCTTTACTCATCCAATCGAGATGAAGATATATCTCTTTACACACCCACTTGAGATATGTTTTAAACTTCATGATGTGACAGATGTGAAATTGAAAAATTGGTGATTGCTGCTCATAGTTTGATAGAGAATCATAAGATTAGAAAAGAAACTAAAAAATTGAAATGTTTAGAAAAGTCTATGGAATTGGCAGTTTGGAAAAAATATATACATTCAGAAGAACAAAAATAGATTGTTGAATTCTGAAGTTCCTAGTAAGCAAGATTTGATCTTAAAGTTCATCAAACCTGCACCAGATGGCAACAGTGGAAGTTTGACAGTCAAAGTTTTATCTGAAGATGAAGGAGATATCCTTTGAAACTGATCCAGTGGAGATCATGGATCATTATGAGGTGAGATGTAAAAATAATATTTGATTAATTTATATAAAATATATGTATGTAAATCATTTTGTTAGGGTTAGACAGAATTACATTATTGTACATTCATTTCTTAAAAAAAAGTTTGGGAATTTATTACAAATGATGGTCATATCGGTTTCACAGATGGTGCTTTCATCTATCACCAACTTCATAAGTCTTGTACAATGTGCACTATGATTCTGTAGAA
The DNA here is from genome assembly GCA_030220185.1 of Diploptera punctata. Taxonomy (NCBI): domain Eukaryota; kingdom Metazoa; phylum Arthropoda; class Insecta; order Blattodea; family Blaberidae; genus Diploptera; species Diploptera punctata. Next base: position 437,569 of record JASPKZ010007526.1, on the reverse strand, counting down.
TTTTGAAAAAAATCATTCAGAGGCTTGAAGTATATAGTTTTTCCACAACATTTGAGTTTCATTTTTTAAATAAATATAACTGAAAAGGCACACATATATATTATCTTCATTTTTTGTAATAGTATGTTTGCTACAAGTTGGCTATTCTGTTTCACCATTGGTAATAGACATGTTCCAACAATAATATGGTAATTTTTAGGTTAGATTTACATCAACTTCTAATTCATTATAAAGCATTCTCAGGATTCCTTTTTTTTTTAAACATACTTACATTGTTTTAAAATATGGTCAGAGTAATATTTAAAAATCTCACCTCATAAATCATGATATTAGTTACAAACAGAATCCTGTCCATCCTCTGACCATATTTTAAATGAATATTACCTCATAATTTTATTATTCATTTCATACATTTCAATGATGGATAAATCATATTTGAAAAGAAAAATTATATGCCCAGACTGGGACTTGAACCCAGGACCTTTGGCTTTCTAGGCCAATATCTACCAACTGAGCTGCCTCAGCAAGTTCCAATCTAAGCACAAATATTTCTCTTACATGCTGCTAATTCCCATGCACCAAATGCTATGAAACCTTTGCTTCTATCCTGCAAATGGCGGCTTCTTTATTAAGAAGACATTTATTTGGGAATTTTACATTACATTATAAAGCCAGTACGGCTTCTTTTGATGTTTTTATTATGTATTTTATACATCTCAATGATGGATAAATCATATTTGAAGAGAAAAATTATATGTTCATACTGGGACTTGAACCCACGACCTTTGGCTTTCTAGGCCAATGCTCTACTGCTCCAATCTAAATGCAAATTTTTCTCTTATACATCGTTAATTCAATGTTTACTTTTCAACGTTGATTTTAAATTACAATACTTACATTGCTCAGGTAATTATTTACATTCTTATAATGTAATTTGTGTGTTTTTCAGTTTTTCTTGAAAATAATGCAGGTGATCATCATTTCAAGAATCCCCCCTGTATCTAGTAAAATTTATTAGTGTTATGGAATACTGCAATACATACCTTTCTATGTTTTTGAGCTCCACATTAGGTTGTGTGTTGAAAGAGTGTTTCTTGAAATAAACATCTTGAAAATAAGAGTTCATATTAAGACCTGAGGAACCAAAGTGATATGTGCGAGACACATCAGGAATTACACATTCTCTTCCTTTCCTAATTTCTGGTAATCTCATCCACATGTCCCAATCCCACATCTGTAACAATATATACACTTTATCACTATACATCTTACCAAAAAATAATTGAATCTGCTAACTCTCTAACCAGAACATCCCTGGTTTCATCAGTGTAAATGTGAAACTTATACCCCCAGCCACCATAACTCCGGCTCTGAAGTTTAGGTTATACAAGGGATAAAGGGAGAATTCACTCTCTACAGCCAATTAGGAAATGGTTGTAGTGAGAGTAGATGTCTGTCACAACCAATCACTGCTCTTGATGCAGCTATAGCGCGCTAGTAAGGTTTGAAATTACTGAGATGTTGTCAGCTGTATGTCTGCTAATCGCATACATAAAGCGGCCATTCCCACTGAATATCCATATCGGCAACACTGTCGTGAAAACGTCAAGGCCGGAGAATCAGTGGCTGCAGTATAGATGTCAATGGCTGATATTGGGTTGACAGTTAATGTCAATGGCTGATATTGGGTTGACAGTTAATGTACGCTTCCCCAAAAAATACAGCAACAGTTATTCTCGCTATGTTTTTCCATAGTTCATAGTATAGCATCAGGATTAGAAAAATTGGCAATAAGGCACATCTCATGTTCAATCCAGTTGAATATTTTTTATATATTTTTTTGTTATTTAAAAAATAATAATAATAGTGAAATAATTTATATCTGAACTTTGGCAAAAGAATAGTTTACTTGGAAGCTGACTTTACTTCCTTAAAAAAAATATATATTAAAAAAAAATTAATTAAACACAAAAATAAACAAAAAGTCACCCTAAAATAAATTTATAAGTAATGGAATAGTAAATTTGCTAAGAGAACTTTATATGGTCACAGGCAAAAAAAGGATATAGTAATCTTATATTGCTTTTTGCTATGTTAATCTTGATTTAATGATATAAATGGTTTTCAGATAACCTATCACAGTTAAGTCACCTATGTTAATTTCACTGTGACTTAATTTAATTATATAAATGGTTTTCAGATAGCCTATCACAGTTAAGTCACCTATGTTAATTTCACTGTGACTTAATTTAATGATATAAATGGTTTTCAGATAGCCTATCACAGTTAAGTCACCTATTAAATTTGAAGAGAAAAATTTTCGTCTAGACCGGGACTCGAACCCGGGACCCTTGGCTTTCCGGGCCAAGTGCTCTACCAACTGAGCTACCGAGGCGAGTTACGATCTAGACGCAAATTTTTCTCTTATATACGTTGTAATTCCCTATCGCCAAATGCTTTTGAAACCATTGTTTCTATCTTTGCAAATGGCGGCTTCTTAGTTAAGAAGACATTTATTGGAAATTTAACATTACTTTTAAAAGCCAGTAAGGCCTCTAATGATGTTTTTATTATTAATTTAACATTTCTCAATGAAAGATAAATTAAATTTGAAGAGAAAAATTTTCGTCTAGACCGGGACTCGAACCCGGGACCCTTGGCTTTCCGGGCCAAGTGCTCTACCAACTGAGCTACCGAGGCGAGTTACGATCTAGACGCAAATTTTTCTCTTATATACGTTGTAATTCACCTATGTTAATTTCACTGTGACTTAATGGGTGGTTTATGATTCGTGCAGTTATGTAGTAGAACACATTTTTAAAGTGTTCGAAATACATATATAGGTTACATAAAACACTTAGCATTTAGTTCCAGATTCATTCTAACAGATGATGTCAAAATCTCAAAATTGACTTTTTGACCCATATCACTTCTTTTTGGTTCTCTATAAAAATATGGTTTGTGCTTAACCAGCAAATTAAGATTCAGTTCATGGACATATGATGTACAATTGAATTGGCAATTATTTATAAAATAGATAACTGATTGATTCTAACTCTGTTGAGAACTCTTTTCATTTCTTTTGTGAAACCATCGGTAATAACCTGCTGTTGATCTCATGAACTTCACTTTCTTGGCTATGATTTGTTGGATGTTCTTAGTTCTCATTGTCCATGCCTCACTTCCATAACTTACACCATGAATTCCATATAAAATTCTACATCATTAGTCATTGGAAGATCTAGTAAGCAATGTCAAGACACCATGAAGGCTAGTAGAAGTTCAAAACATGGCAGAAAGACAATATGTTGTTAATTTTAGTGGATTTTCTATAAAAGTTACTAACCTTATCTGGAGTTGGCCATTTTGACTCAAGTTCATCTTTATAAAGAGATCTCTTGAGGATCCAACCAAGGCCTGGCATAGTCTCCACACGATAAAGTAATGAAGGATCATCGCTCGTGTGCTCATAACCTTGATCATTCCACGCTGATATGCAGTAAATTGTCTCATCTTCTTCTAGCAAGTGACGAGTTTGACTAAAGTAGCTGAAAATAAAATCACATTCATTTAGTAGGTACATAGTATTTTAATTTTTGAAGAGTGTCATAAATAAGGAAATTAGAAACATAATGGAAGCAGAAGAAAGCATAATTGAAAGAATTGAGGAGAAGGAATTAAAATGGTTAGGACATATTTTAAGAATGGAAGATGAGCGATGGCCGAAACTACTATATCAATGGCAACCGAGCAGAAAGAAGAAAAGAGGGAGACCAAAATTAACATGGAAGGAAAACATGAGGATAGTAATGCAAGCAAGAGGGCTAAACATTGAAGATGCCCAAGATTGTATGCTTAGGAGGTTTGGCACGGGAAGACAGCAGCAGCTGTAAAAACCAGAAAATAGATAGATAGATTTTTGAAGAGTACAAGTTATGCCCAAACTAGATTTTGAAGATATGGTGTAAAATCTGATTCATTTAATGATTGAATAAAATCTCATAATATTACTTCCTAAACAATATGTAACTGAAAATAACTTTTATTTCCTTAAATTAATTATGGGAAATAATATTATGAGGTTTTCAAGTTAATAACCAGATAATATCTAGAGAGTGAGTTGTGAAGTCTCATCTCATAAATTACTTGATCTTTAAGCACAGAATTGCAGTTTCAAAAGGCATCCCTCTCACCTTCAGTCATTTTTAAGGGTCATATCTATGAATGCCTATGAACGCATTAGACCGTAAAAGTCATTCTCTGCTGAGAAAGTTGCATCCAAAGACTTTTTGTGTACTCAAAAATCTGTTCATGCGATAATAATTTTCGAAATTCCTAAGCTACCTGGTGAGGTGACGAATTGTGAGCAACCCGAAGGGAACCGATGGTAACCGATGTACTTTGAAACCTTGCTGTATACCTTGCTGCTTTATCCAAGATGTCGGACTTTGAAGACTTTGATCATGTTTTCGGTATATGCAGAGAAGAGGAATTTGATAGAATCTACCAAGGAATTCAACTGGAAGAACAGGAGAATCGGCATAATATCGCACGACACAGACGTCGTCGTATATGGTATTATTTGCAGGATGCAAGCGTAAATGCATTCCTCTAGCAGACAAAAATAACGAAAATGGTTTTATCGCTGAGAATTCTGGGTAATTTCTTGCCAATATTACGAAAAAAACTACTTTCATGCATGACCAGTGACTCGCTAATTCGAACTTTGCACATTGTCACGGAAAACTCAACTCACCAGAGACTAATGTATTTGCATGTGGCCCTAAGACTCTAAAGTAAAGATGACTCATAAAGATAGTTGAAGATGTGAGGGATGCCTCTTGAAACTGCAGTACTGTGCTTGAAGATCACGGAATTTATGAGGTGAGATTTCATGACTCACTATCTAGATATTATCTAGTTATTAACTTGAAAATAACTTGTTTATGGTTTTGTAAATAAAACTTTATAAATCTTCATGAATCATTACTAATAAAATTCATATCAAATTCCATTGAAGTGAAGAGTTATAAGATAAAAATTAAAATATATACCTGTTGGCAGGTGCTGTCATCCTCAACTGCATTAAAATATTGTATTTAAAATATTACCTGGAGGCCTTTTGGTAGTTAACTTCCATCATCATCAAGATGAGTATCTGTTACTAGTTGTCATTCTATACATTGTTGTAGATGTTGATGGTCTTGAAGTGTCATTCGTAGCAACTGACTGGTTTTTAACTATCTCATACACTGGGTTGTAGGATTGGGATTGTTCTCATTGAGTAGTAAGGTGTTGTTGATTTCTTTTATAATTTCAAGGACTTCTTCACATCTTAAATACAATATTTTAACACAGTTGAGGACGACGGCACTTGCCAACAGGTATATATTTTAATTTTTATCTTATCTTCATGAATGTTTTCTGTAGGATCTAATAATATTACCTAAAATTTCATATGTTACTTTTGTATCAAAAAAGAAAATTATTTATTTAGCCTAGTGGAATTAAGGTCATGTGGTCTTCTCCTCCACTCAATAGAGCAAACATATGTTACATTTAAATACAAAAATCACAATAATGTTAGATATTATGTTCCATTTTTACAAATATTGTACTAATTTCTGTTGCAATCATAATTTTAGTGCATAATTTTATTCATCAGATGCCACACTCAATATATACACTAATAATTACAAAGCTCACCTGAAGAAGTCTGGAGAGACATCTAAATCTTCCTCTACGATGATTGCATACTTTGCATTGGGAAAAATATTGAAAGTTGCTGTGAGTGATGCCTTATAGTGCTGCGATATTCGAGCATTCTTCACACCAATTGGTGTGTGCTGGATCCCTCGTAATCCAAACAATTTAGTGACTTCCAGAGGCTCCTCAAAATAACCATCAATAAATACTGTGATCATCTCTGGGTTTGCTCCATGAGCTGATAACAGTGATCGCAGCATTCTGCAACATATCATCAGAACACTTATAAGGAAAATATCATTTTTTTTTCGTCAATGTCACCAGATCATCTTATAACATTTCTAGTTTCTATCCTAGTATTGACATAATTGTAAACTATTTCTGAGGTTGGAGCACCTGGAATTTGGAGTTACATAACACTGATGAGACAAAACACTAGAAGAGTCTTTAAGCCTAACTAACTAACTGGCATTATCAAACCTGAAAATTCATGACCATGTGGGCATGAGCTCTTGATATATCCCAGTCATCCCTATATAATTCACCTTCCTCAAATCAAGGTTAATGTTATTCTCCTACCTCATTTTTTGCCTTACCATTGTACACTTTTCCTCTGATTTCCCCCACTAGTTTCCATGCCCCTCTTTCATTCCTCATTCATGCCACATGTCCTTTCCACAGCAGTCTACAAGACTTATCACTTTCAGAAGAATAAGACTTTTTACTTTCTATTTGTTTTTTTGAAAGAAGTTTGATTCCTACCTTATTTTTAATTTTAGGATGTATAATCAAATCTCAATTTGTAAAATCTTAACCTATTCATCGATTAATCATTTAGGATGGATGAAAGTATGGCTGTAATCATCCATCCTAAATGATTAATCGATGAATATGTTAAGATTTTACGAACTGAGATTTGATTATACATCTTTTACATCTGGTTTCCCATCAAGATCATTTAGTCTTCTCTATCCTTCTGCTTTTCCTACAATAAGTTTCCATGTCCCTTTCCATTCCTTATTCCTGTCACATGTCATGCCCATTGCAGTTTAAGAAACTTAATTTTACTTATTACATCTGGTTTCCCATAAATATCACGTAGCTCACTGATATCTAGTTTTCTCCATTTATCTGTCTGTCTCTCTTTGGTCCAAAAAAAGTTCCTAAAAAATCTTATTCTGCTCCTAGTATTTTCTATTCTCTTAAAGTAAGACACCATATTTCACACTCATATAACTGGAAGAATAAACATTTTATATATTTTTAATTTAACATTTTTTTTTTGAGAAATGTTGGGATGAAAGAGTCCCTTTAATGAATAAACTGAATCTATATTCCAGATCGTGGGCAACCATATGAGTAATCCCTTAATGAAAAAATTCCTGTCATATGAGTGGGAATCAAACTTGGAATATCATTAAATGTGGTCAAAAACTCTGATCACAAGACCATGAGGATGGTCGAAAATACCAATGTTATCATATAATTTCAAAGTAGACTTCAATGTGGTACTATCAATGTTAGATCAAAATCTACCTTAAAATTTTTTAAGATGCATCTTCATTCTGTTTTGAGACAAGAGACAAAAAATTATCTGCAAATTTTAACTGTAAGTAACCAGAATAAAAACTCGCATTTCATCAGTTTTGCCAGGATCCTATCTGAACTTGATGCTTTATACATCTTTCATTTTTTATTACCATTTCAACCTTTAACCCGTCAGCGCCGACATCCATACGTGGTATAGACCCTCTCTTCTTCACTTATTGCCGACATCTATACGTGGTATAGACCTACGCAGGCGTGTTTTCTTTTTGTTCTGGATCGTACATTTTTGAAGCTACAAATACGTAATTTATTTGTGTTTAACGTAGAAATTATGAGCTTTCAGGACGTATGAATAAAGATAATATTTGTTTAAAATTTAATTTCATATTATTTTTTTAAAAATCAGATGAGATTGAAGTAATCGTAATTTCTCTAAATGCGCGCGACCTTTTCATTTGTTTTTTTTACTGCTGTATATTCTTATATTTGCGTATGAACAATATAATTTTGAAGCCTAAGATCTTAGCTTTCTTTCTAAGTGTATGAATCAGCTGTGATCACATTTTGTGCATGTGGTATTGAGGTTGAAGTAGTTTCTTACTTCAACACTCGATGGCACACAGACCTAGCTTTGTGCTGCTTTCTGCAGGGCTTCTAATAAACTTATACACAATCTAATTTTTCAGGTCGATAAAATGATATACAAGCTATCGATTGATATATAAATCGACCTGTTTAGGGAAATACCTGATTTATTTTGCCTCTTTCAAATAGATGTTACTTACAAGGAATCAGTCTGAGGCGCGGGTCGGTGCGTGCGTTATATACGTAATTATGGCCAGTCGTAACCTAAAAGACACTTCATCAGAAAAATTACCCCTAAAAGTGATAAATTGAAACCTCAAAGGAGGTGTGTTGTTTGTACTAAACATGGGAGAAGAAAGACATCTGTTTATTGCTGCCAGGAATGTGATGTAGGTCTGTGTATTGAAGAGTGTTTCGAGCTGTATCACACCAAGCTCAACTACTAAGGTTGTGTGATTTTTTATTTCTAAAATTAATAGTACTAAAATAAGAGAAAATTATTTTGATGGTCTGTGTAGTTGTAAATAACTGCTGTAGAATTTTTATACGAATCCAAGCAATAATTCAGATTCTAGTATAAACATTGCTAGTGCTTTGACACAAGATTGAGCTTGAGTTCACTCTTCTAAATATTCATTCTGATTTTGGTTATGCCAGCTGCTTTTGTATATACAAGTTACAGATGAATCAGCACTATGCCACACAATATATTTAGTGTCTCACAGAAAGAAACAGGGATGTCCAATGTGAGCAAATCAAATTATTTAGTAAAAATGTGTATCATGAGAGAGAAATTCAGATTTCAATTTTTTTTAAATAGTTTATAAAGGCTACTGAACTCCATACGGTATGTATTAAATTTCTCATTTATTTCTGAGCTAACAAGTAAAAATTTCGTTCAAATCCATCGATATTTAAAAAAGTTATGATCGTTTATACAAATCAGTGTTCTAGGAATACTAAAATGTTAAAATGGCCTCCGTCCATGCAGTAGGAAAGCAAGTAAAAGGGTGCGTCACTGACGGGTTAATGTGCTTGGCTCTATGACTAATATTTCTGCTGTCTTTAAATCATCCCCTTCTATATCATGTTGTTCATGTAGATTTAATAAGAAAATAACTATAGTAAAGAATTTTTTTATACTACGAAATAAAAATATTAGTTTCACATTAACATAATATGACCATAGATACATAATTAATATAGGGATGGGCTCTTAATTCATGAACTTAATAAAATTACATACTTTACCTGTACAAATAATGTGGTCTATTACTGGCAATGATAGCAACGGGAACATCATGAACTTGATTGTTTAGAACCTGAAACAACAGTGAATATTCTTATTCTCAAAATTGATAAAAAATAATACATCATCACCATAAACAATCACGGATTAAGCCCATGTGGCTTGTTCCAGTCTCATAGATTCTCATTCAAAAAGTTGAATCCATCTCTTTTTTCAGTCTACCAACATTCCTGTCTCCTTTTGGTTTGTAATTCAGTATAATTTTTGGTATGCATTCAGCTTTCATTATTTGGATATGTTCTTTCCAGTTTTTCTAGATTGTTTTATTTTATCTAAAAGTTTAAAAATATTAAACTCATTTATAATATCTTCATTTCTTCTTTTATCTAGAAGTTTGCAGCCAGCTATATTTTTCAGAAATCTTATTTCAGCTGTTTCTATGATCTCTTCTCTTTTAGTTAAAACCCAAAACTCACTGCCATACAATAAAAATAATACAGGGCAAGTCAAAATGTTGTGCAGGTTTTCAGAAATTTATTATGTGAAATGTAATGAACATATAATATTGTGAGACATATTGTATGAAAGGTAAACTCTCAAAGTTTTTTTTTAAATATTCACAGATGTTCTATGTGAGCGCCTTTTGTTACACGACAGATGTCAAGCCGATATTCAATCTCCTGCCAAACTTTCTGTAGCAGTCCGCGGTCGATATCAGCAATGGCTGCTGTGATGCGGGCACGCAGTTCATGCAGTGTTGTTGGAAGTGGTGGTACGTAAACATGATCCTTTACAAGACCCCACATGAAGAAATCACACGGGGTTAGATCTGGTGAACGAGGTGGCCAATGAATGAGTTGTTGATCACCCTGAGATGCACGGCCTATCCAGCGTTGTGGTAAAGCCGTATTCAAATGGTCTCGAACACTGCCATGGTAATGTGGAGGGGCACCATCCAACTGCAGAATGAAATCTGGACTATCCGCTTCAAGCTGCGGAAGGAGCCATTGTTGTAGCATATCAAGGAAAACATGTCCGTTCACAGTACGTTCATGAAAGAAAAAGGGCCCATAAACCTTTGCATGGGAAATGGCACAAAAGACATTCACTTTCGGAGAATCGCGTTGATGTTCCAGAGTTGCATGGGGGTTACCAGTTCCCCAAATCCTTGCATTGTGTCTATTCACTTTTCCTGAAAGGTGGAAAGTTGCTTCATCACTGTAAACTACCCTCTCATGGAACTCATTCTCTTCCATTAATGCGAGAAAATCAACACAGAAGGACGCTCGCAAAGCATAATCGGCGGGGTTTAAGGCTTGAACCAGTTGCAAGTGGTAGGGTTTCATCTGTAAACGTTTCCGGAGAATCCGCCATACAGTTTTTTGTGGTAGTTGAAGTTCTGTCGCTCCCCGGTAGGTGGATTTCTGTGGACTCCGCACGAAGCATGTGCGAACGCGTTCGACTATCTCTTCACTCGTCGACGGACGGCCAGTCGATTTTCGTTTACAGATACAGCCTGAATCCCTAAATTGTGTGTACCACTTACGAATGGATCTCCCATCCGGCGGGTCTTTATCGTATCTGGTACGGAAATGTCGTTGAACACTAGTCACAGAGTTGTTTACATGGTAATCAAGCACACAGAAAGACTTCTGATCCCCAGTCAACGCCATTTTCCTTTATTGCTCTGCTGTTGACATCTTGCGGGTGAACGCGGAACTTTAGAAGTGGACAACTAAACTTTGAGAGTTTACCTTTCATACAATATGTCTCACGATATTATATGTTCATTACATTTCACATAATAAATTTCTGAAAACCTGCACAACATTTTGACTTGCCCTGTACTATGAGGTAATTTATTGAGAGGTTTAATTTGTAATATATAACTCACCTCATGTTTTTCTCTCTCATCTGAAATATCTTTCAGGGAGATGTCCACCAAAACACATTCCAGGTGAGGGACCAAATATGAGGTGATGTGATTTTACCAACTCAATCTCCCAACACTTAATATATCATCTGAATAAGATTTTATTGAAAAGAGTAAATAACATATTTACTTATATGTTGTTATGAATTAGTTACCTTAACTCACCTCATATTTTTTTGATAGGTGAGTCAAAATAACTAACTCATAATAATTAAAAGATACCTCATAGTGTTATTTCCTACAAATATTAAATATTTACTTATGTTTATATCATTTTAAATACACAAGGGCTGTTCAATGAAGAATGATAATTAATTTTTTAAACCATAATTTAACATGCAAATATTTGGTTTTACAATATTTGTTAGCTTAATGATTCATGTAAACATGGTACAAGTTTAAAGTCATCCCTCCCAGATTCTTTCTGTCAGTAGTGTGTAAGTTGAGACACGTTCAATACTGCCTATGGTTACAATGTAGGTGAACAATATTCTGCTTTGAAATCCTCCTTTTGTCTCAAAAATTCTTCAGCTGATGCCTATGCACTGTTACAGGAAGTCTATGGAGATAAATTGAAATGTTTCATACTTCTCCTCATAATTAATCTTCTAGGTAGATCACAGAAACTCTATAAATAGAAATCTATAGGAGACAAAGCTGTTGGAAGACCGAAGATCAGATGGGAGGATGACACAAAGAACAATCTAAAGAAAATGAAAGTGACTAATTTGAATATGGCAAGAGAGAGATTGGCATGCAGGATGATTGTTGAGAAGGCCACAACTTTCACTTTTGAAGTTGTCATGCCTTAGGATGATCACGATATCAGGGTCTTGGCAATCCCATCCTCAGTACATTTACTGACTCATAATTGGCATAAGTGCACTGAAGATGGATTTACCAAGACCCTGAAATCGCAATCTACTTAGAAAATTAATTATGAGGAGAGGGTGGAACATTTTAATTTATCTTAAATTAAACCTCATAGTGATTTATTCCTATAAAAGTTCAATAGTCTATGGAGAGTTTGTTCTTCTCTATAGCACAGCTTGATTATGGTATAAATTGTTTAAAGAGGGGAGACAATCAATTCGAAACGAAGGTGGATCCAGTACTCCAGTTACTGCTCTTATGGACATTGCTGCTGTCACAGTGAGATGTGATCAATGAAGAATCTTAAGGTTGTTAATTAAATAAAAATAAAACATAGTTTTATTCGATTTTCATATTTATTATATAATTTAGTGACAGCTGTTTCGGTACACTGTACCTTCTTCAGACATGTTAACAAATTATGAATTGTGTTCCAACTGATCTAAGCAACAAAACAACAATATTTATTTAAATTTTTTAATTTAACAAAGGGGATTCATTCAAATCAAGTTGGGAATTTAACAGTTTGTTACTACTTTTAAATTTATTAATTTCTACAGCCTCCAAAAGATCTAACTTCTTACCCTTATCACAAACATGTAAAATTTCAAAATTTGGATCGAAGCAATGATTAAGTTGGAATAGGTGGTTAGCATTTTTTGAATATTCTAAATTTCTGTTATATGCTCTCATGTGTTCCTTTATCCGAGAGATATAGACATTGTCACATGTGCCACACTTCAATAAATTATCTGTGAGTTCCATACGATTCTATCACATGGCGGTGTAAGGTACAAAACGGATCCAAGCTCTGTGTGTTTGCGGGGGGAAGTATGGGGAGTGGAGGAGGTACACTTCTCTGCTTCGCATAGTACTAACAGCTGAGTCAGCAAATTCCTTTCAGACACACGGAGCTGGGTCCCGAGCTATAATTTGTTAAGGTAATTGGTTTATTATTTAACAAAGAGAGATCCAGATGGCTGTGCTTTTTGTTGCAACCGCGAATTTCAATTGAATTACAAATATTGATTATTTCAAAATTTAAGTGTGTTCAGTGTTTATTTTATTTTCAATATTATTAATTTTGTGTGTAAGTATTAGTTTTAAGTAATCTGGCTGAAAGACAGCAACTTAATTTAAATTTTTAACGTATACCTTAGCCACAGCAATGCATGGCCGGGACTTCTAGTATATACACTACTGTAGTTAAATGAAAAAGTGGCATGTGTACTATCACTCTATTATGGAGTTGCCAAAGAAAACATTTATATGGAATTCATTATGTAAAATATCTTAATCAATATCGGACTTGATTATCTCTCCTTACTAACACCATAGAGTGTAAATCATTCTCAACAGGTAAATTTATCTTATTTCCCTTACAGCATAAATAATTATTTTATGAATTTTATTAATGACTTAACACTTATTTTCAAGATGTTTGAAATTATTTAGAAAATTGCAAAATTAAATACCAAATATGAGAGAATTCATAAACAGAATAAAATCTGAATTACAATATTATACATACAGGTTCTGGGTTGAATATAAGAGGTGCAGGATCAGTACAGCTGCATACACTGCCATAACCTTCAATGTGATTACAGAACTCTCTCCTGCGTCTGTTCTCTTCTGTGTCTGCCCAATCACACTCACTCTCTGCCAAAACAAATTACATTCATGTTACTTAAGATTTTACAACCAGAATTATTACTACAATGGTGGATCAGAAAGTAATTCACAATAATATTTCAAGAGAAAAATGTATGCCTAAACTGGAATATGGACCTGCTGAGATATTTAGGCATCTCAATTTAAAGGAAAATTTTCTCTCTCTTATATAATCCTCATGTGCCCAAGCAATTCACCTTTCTTCCACATGCTTCTTCTCACATTTGTTTTTTTTCATAATATTTTTTTTTGTTGGTATTGTAGCTGGGATTTGAAATTTCACTGAGATATAGTCTGAAGTTTTCACTACAGACACAATTTTTTGTGAGGAGATCTAGCAAGAGAAGCGTGAACTATGCAACAAAGATTGTATCCACATTACTAACGTCAACATATGAAGAGTAGTGAAGTGTTGTGCAATTTTGTGGGCTAAAGGGCATAACCTGAGTGAAATTCATAGGGACATGTGTGGCATTTATGGGCAAGACTTTATGCACAATAGCAATGTCTCCAAGTGGTTTGGATTTTTTAAGGACGGTCATGAGAACCTTTGTGATTTGCCACAGTCCAGCAGGCCAGTTACAGCTGCAGTCCTAGGAAATAACACAGGCATTAAAGTGGTAATTAAGTTATGTAGATAGGAGATAACACTATGAGGTTTATTTTACTATTGTTTAGTTGTTTCTTCACTCACCTCATACGTCTTAACTCCCACGCAGACTCGAATTTCTTCACTTCATTTGTAACATTCTCAATGCTGTGAACGTAAAACAGCATTGAGAATGTCACAAATGAAGTGAAGAAACTCAAGTCTGCGTGGGAGTTAAGAAGTATGAGGCAAGTGAAGAAACAACTAAATAATATTAAAGTGGCAATTTCCAATGACTGGCAGATCCAACAGTAAACCTTACCCCAGCAATTCAACATTTTATGCAATGCAGTGTAGGACATCCTGCATGATACATCAAAATTTTGTAAAGTTTGTGCCTGCTGGGTGCCTAAGATGAGTGACAAACAACAACAAGGGCTAGTGAATGATGATAAGCTTGAACTACTTAATGTGTTGTGCTGCAGAAGGGCATGAATTTCTGAAAGAAATTGTCACTGGTGATGAATTACACTGAGCAACAAAAAATAAACTTTTTTTTGTCTCAGAAAGAAAAATATGTGATTCTGATAGTATTTTTTTCTCCTGAATTCAAATATGATATCGCTTTTTCTCCATTGCGAAAGGTTTCCAAGAGACAGGCATTTATAATTTCAAACACTTTAATATTTTCTACATTCATAACTACACAATATTCGAACATTTGGACTCACCTAGAAAGTAAGAAATGACGATTTTCTGCTATATTTCGTCTGTGGAGCATCCCTCTTGATGGTCCAACAATAATCGGCCAGCATATTAGGATTTGATTTGCCTTGATATCTCTTTTCCATAGCTGAAATCTCCTGATGAAAGTGTTCCCCATTTTATTTTATAATGGACAAATGGACGAAAATACGTTTATTAAAAAATTATTATTTCTTCTTCTTCTTCCTTCCTTCCAAGTATTAGGCCAAGGCCTGTTATGATCCTATAGAAAATTTTCCCTCTAGCATTTCATAGGACGGCCTAGAGATCTTCATCCTCTTGGTATATAATTATAAACCTAGGGGATATGTGGATGGCGACCACTAGGTGCCCAAGCTGAGCAAAACATTGCTTCCACTTACTTGTGTTTTGCTCCTTACTTTTATCTTTAACCGATCTGGTATTTCTTCCTTCCTTCCACTTACTTATACCAGACTCTTAATTTTACTATCTAACCTCTCTTGGATAACTCTTGTTTTTTTGACCCCGACGCTATTAGGGCATCTGAGGGCTAGGGAGTCTTTCCTTTCTTCCATTTCTTCTTTCCTTTATTTTCTTCTTCAGAAAAGCCTAACCAGGGGCTATAAGATGGCAGCCCCATCACTAGTCTTACCTTCCTTTGGCCAGCAACCAATCGAAGGGACTATTATTATGCTTTCAAGTCTTATACGAGAATTTCCCGGAAGGATCAAAAATAATTATTTAAATCCATTAATTGAAATTGAAATAAAAAACTGTGGGTGATGGAGAAATTCCGAATACATATTTGAAAACACAATAAAAAACTGCATTAAGTACAACTATTGGTACTCACGATACAAAATCATGTTGACCAGTATTATTGGTGTACCACTACATGCCCAGAAGATGCTGGTCATTGCTTTGGGACAGATGAAGAAATGCAATCAGCTGTTTCAGATGGCTATATTCCAACCAAATGGACTTCTATAAACAGGGTATACTGAAACAGGAACCACGATGGGAGAAAAGTGTTGAGAAAGTTGGCAACTATGTAGAAAATTTGGTAGAAGATGCAAGTTCATTTGTGTGTGTTTTCTTTACCTATAAAACATTTTTAAAAATTATTGTGCATTACTTTCCGAACCACCTTCATATGAAGTGTTTTCGGGCTTGAATGTATATCAGTTGAATCACCAGTGCTAGGAAAGGGGTATAAGTCCAAAAATTGCATTTTAGAGATATTATCCAGATCAAGTAAAGAAAAGTCCAATTTTGTTTGTGGATCTAATGGATGAATAACATATATCCAAGATTGACTTTTTTTTCACATCATTCAAGATCTGATACTACTGTCAAATTTACTTTCCTCTTATACAATTCTCTTATGTCCAAAGGCAGATAGCCATCACTATCACAACACCATCAGACAGCTTCTATTCACAAGTATTTTAACAAGAATTTTACATTATTTTTTTTTATGTTTAAAAAGAAAAATAGATTGAATTTTTTTTTTTACTTCATCTGTATAAAATCTCTAAAATAGAATATTTGGACTTATATCTCAATTCTACATGGTTGGTATCATCTTCTGAAACTGGGACATCCTCCAATTAACATTTTTTTTTTCATGTTTCAATATGATCTGTTGATAACAGAGAGTAACAAACACAGTAAATTCAAATTCTAGGTATTGTTTAAAAAAGAAGAAATCCAGTTTTCACAAACTTTATGTCATAGCGAAGGCCTACATCTTTTAATAAAATTAAAAAATGCAAGATGAAGAAGAGTTCATTACCTTCCACAGGAACTAAAGGAACTTCAGTACGCAGAACTACAGGAGCACCCCAAGTGTTGAATTCAGTACTTTTACTATATGACTCTCCAAACATCTTGGAACCTTTCTGTGTTACCATTGCCCACATGTCTCGCCAACCAATCACCTGTGCTCGCTTTGATCCCAGTCTTTTGAGCAAATCTCGAGCAGGTTGTTTCATTTGGAATGTTCCTTCATCCTATAAACAATCATAAACAGTGCCAATAAGTACGGAGAAAGTGTACTCATCAAATAATCTGAATGCTCCTTCATAACAGATCAGAACTTTAAATTAGAAGAGACAATACAACTTTTTAAAAATTTATATCATGAATCAGATTTTTTTTACTTCAATTTTATTTTCATATACTTATATGAGTATATTTCATATATAAGATTATTGGTTATGTCATATCTAAGACATTTTGGAGTATGAAAATTGCAATCCTTGATAAGTAAGGAAAATCTTCTCTTGATAAGTAAGGAAAATCAGACAAAAAAATTCCAGTGGGGTTTGTTAGTCCTAGTTTGAAACCCGGTCTTCCTAAACACTTCTAAAAATTAGCAACGTTCACAATATGCAAATATGTCTAATGTGCGGGAGCTTTGAAGATGAGATACTTATATTAGGAAAATGTAATGATCTAGAATATTGGAGGTGTCGGTTATTACCAGAAAGATTTCTAAATTCAAATTGTGAAAGATTGGCATGCTACGAGTTAATGGGAAATCCAGAAAATTGGATAAACTTGGGTAAATTTCTGGACAAAACGCAGAAAATAAGAACAGCACTCATTTGTGAATAAATAAATATGTTAACAAAATGTAATATCATTAATTCTTAATAATTCTACATAACCTAATTAATGTATAATTTTATTGTATTATTATCTAATTGTAATATTATTGTTCTTTTTTTGATTTACATTATATTATTACCAAACATTCTTTTATTAAAACGGACTGTAAACAGCATGTGTGGCTTACTGCGACCCATATTTTTAAATAACATTGTATGTATCTTACTTTTAGTCTAATAAAGTCCTAATACTACTACTACTACTACTACTAAACATGAGTCTTAAATATACTAACTAATCCACTCATTTTAAGTGCACATTTGAATTAAAATGGTAATGACCTGTGATGTTAAGAGCATTATTAAAAAATACCATTACTTTATGAACCAATAGTTCATAGTGATTTTTAATTCAATCTAACTCTACATAATATTTACTTAATTTAATACAGGTGCATTTGACTGTAGACATTAACCAACAGTGGAAATACAATATAGGTTGAGTAATATAAACTAAACAAAATATAAACAAAGTAATGCAATAATTGAACATAATTCAAAATATATAGAAAGAGAAATTTTGAAGGAGATATAATATGTGAGATATATTTGTTTGTGGCATCATACATGGACATTAACCCAACCTAAGGGGAACCAGGTACATCTTCCTTGAACCCACTTGGGTAACTCTTAGCAGGTGCGTTCATGACACGAGGGTGGACCCAACTCTAAGTCGGTCACTAAGTTCTGCTAAGGACCCAGTATTGCAGGGTAAAATGCTTTACCCTCGTCCAGGGTTCAGGAGGAAAATATTTCAACTCAGCAGAATTGGCAATTCTTCCTCCAGAGATTAAAAGGAGCTCATACTTGGAGTAAGAGGAGTGAAGTCTCCAACAATTTAAAGTCGGAAGGAGCAACCCTTTCTGCGGGGATTATACACAGAACAGCATGTCCAGGGGCTCTAACGTGGCAGCCCCACCACTAGACTTGACCTGCACAACGCTCGTAACGTGGCCAGGAGACATTTACATTACTGAGAATCATCAAGTGAGTAACCGGACTGATCAACCTAAGATGACTAGAGCATATCAGCTCTGTTGCACTTTTTTTATGGATTCCCAGTATCTACAGATGATAGGTCTCAATGTGGGTTGAGTCCATATTGTCTGAAATAATGCTCTGTGTATGTAACATGGTCTGCATATGTAATGTGGTCTGCCAAAGTGATGCATAAATTAAAAATTAACCACATTAACCCCATCTATCCACCTAGTAGGCTTGCATCTATGAATGCATTAGACCATAAAAGTCATTCTCTGCCTGTACTCTGCTGAGAAAGTTGCATCCAAAGACGTTTTTGCATACTCAAAAATCTGTTCATGCGATAATAATTGTCGAAATTCCTAAGCTACCTGGCGAGATGACTTAGCAGAGAAACGAATCGTGAGCAACCTGATGGGAACCGATGGTAACCAATGTACTTTGAAACCTTGCTGCTTTATCCAAGATGTCGGACCTTGAAGACTTCGATCATGTTTTCGGTTTACGTGGAGAAGAGGAATTTAATAGAGTCTATCAAAGAATTCAACTGGAAGAACAGGAGAATCGGTGTAATATCACGTGATACAGACATCGTCGTATACAGTTTTATTTGCGGGATGCAAACATAAATGCATTCCTCTAGCAGACGAAAATAACGGAAGTGGTTTTATTGCTGAGAATTCTGGGTAATTTCTTGCCAATATTACGAAAATGATGACTTTCATGCATGACCAGTTAGTGGGTCGCTAATTCGATCTTTGCACTTGCTCACAGAAAGTCAGCTCACCGGTGATTGGAAGTAATTTGAGTAGAGACTAATGTTATATTTAAATTAATATTAGAGGCTAATGTATTTGCATGTGAGCCATTGAGTGGGTGGAATTTAAACACACACATGCTTTTTATAACATATACTTTGGCACCATTTTGTAATTTGCCATAATATGCTGTTTGAAGACACAGGGGACAAACATCAGTAATAGCAAATTAAACAATACTTTACATAAAGTAAGTAGTAAACTAAGATAATGTTAAAACGACAAGATTTTTTATGATATGATTAATTCTAATTATGACATAAATGAATACATACCTTGATAGCAAATACAATTATCCTGCCATCAGACACCATGTTGAGAAAAAGAGCCATAGCCTCGTCCTCATGTGGAGAATATGTGTCAAATATGCGCTGTGCCATGACGCTGCCACTCGCCTGGTTCAGCACCAGCACGTGAATACCCCTTCCCTTGTGATCGTCTCCATCCTCAAGAATCTAGCAAGCTACAGTTCCATTACATTTCTCTCAATACAGTTTTACAGAGTTGTAATAAAACCCTGCATTCTAACATCAAAATCACTTTCATGCAGTCCATAATCAGAGTAAAGGAAAATTCATAGGTATGCATATTATCATAAAAGTCTGCAAATCCAAACAAAATAAAATCTGTCAACCAGTAACTAAGCGAATTCCTCAGGAAGTCAAGGTTATAGTCTGATTTGCTGGTTTACAGAATATCATTTTCTATTGTTAATCTTTAAATTTGAGAAACTCATTTTCTTATGCCAACTTATTTAAATATGTCAGACTGCAGTGTCGGCCACGGTGGACTAGTGGTTATGCTCCTTGCCTCTGATCCCGAGGGTCGCGGGTTCAAACCTGGCCAGGGTTGATGGATTTTTTAGGATGGAAAAATTCATGGAGCAAGTCCTTCGGGAGGGACTTTAAGTCATGGGTCCCAAGTCTGAAGATTTTCAGGCTCGTAATAAATCCTTAAACCTGAATGAAAAGGCCTCTAAGCAAAATTTACCGAATTTTCCCGTCCTAGTACTACCTTGGTTTCCTAGATGTCAGTATGAGGTGGAACGCTGACCACAGACCACTCAAAATGACATCTATACAAAAACAAGTGTAACTAAATTAGTATGGTTCAAATTCTTCCCTGTAGGGGGAGAGCGCCTAAATCTCTGTAAAGGGAAAACATGGGCTTACAATACAATACAGACTGCAGTGAAAACAAACAATGCATTTGACAAGTTATTATCTATTGGATGTTTTTGTATAATTTTGACACAAATTTAAATATTTCTTTTCCATTACTTTATTAAAAATATTAAATAAATTAATCTAATATATTGCCAATTTAAGGATTAATTAAATTGGATGGTATAGAGATACATAGTGATGAAGTAAACATTGTCATTGCAAATTTTTAATTTCGGTTTCAGGTAACTCTTGTTTCTAATAGACGGATTTTGCTGAATTTTGGAGAATACCTTCCTTGTTTTATTTTAATAGCATATATTGAATTTTGTTGTGAAAAATTAAACATGGAGACCACTAGAGCATTTTTAAAATTTTTATTTCAGGTGAATTCCTACTACTAATGATCTAAGTGTATTTACTGGTTAACAAACTCACCTTACTTTTTTTAATTGATTGCTATATGCCAAATTTGGATCTGATAAACAAACATTTTGGTCACTAGAGCATTAACAGTCAGAAAGACAGACAGACAGACAGAGACAGACAGACACACACACATACACACACAATGCACATATATGAATATAAGAATTTTGAGCATGATCATTTTCATTATCTACTAGTTGGGATCAGGAAAGATCTGAAAAAGATTTTAAAACATCTTTTTATGAGAACGGATTCAACAGCTTCCTTTGGAATTCTCTAAAAGCTTATTTTTGTACTTCTTGGGTTGGTGTGTAAAGAGAGATATCTCCAACCAGTCATAAATCTTTATATACCAAAAATCCCAAATTACAGGTTACCGCAAAAAAATACACTATGAAATATATTCATTGCCATGAATGGTATGCAATGACATTCTGTCCTAAAATACCGCATTTTCTTTTATGTGGCACAGAAACAAATCAATCTTTATATTTAGGTAACTTTTTTTCACAATATTGGAGATATCTCTGCATACCCACTCAAAATATCACTTAATTCTTAGTTTAATAGGTAAAAATAAAATTATTAATGATTCAAAATATACTACTATACAGAAACACACATATTCATGCACCACTGGTACTAAACTATGCATGTTCAAACCAGATGGGAATAATTAACTTTTTAGAATGTAAAAATTATGACTGTGGCTCTGCTTTGGAAGGGAAGAAAAGTTGTGGTTCCCATGTTGTGAGATTGACAGAATGTAAAAGAATCTCAAGCCTAAAATAAGATGGATATGAGAAATTTTTGCCAATGTTTTCATGCCCAGATTTAAATTGATATGCTAATGACCTGAGCTATTAAAAAGTATTGTTAAATGAAAAACAAATTTACCATGATACATAGTATAATAGTCCATCGCTGTGGTCTTGAGGTAGCATGCTGCCTTGTCATGCAGTGGGTCCGGGTTCGATCCCCAATTGGGGCAGTTTTTCTGGATGAGGTTTTTATCGGGGTTTTTCCTTACCTATAAGACAAATGTCAGGAAAACTTTAAGGCCCAAATGGTCCCCGAAATCATATGGGCATCATCATCATCCTTATCATTATCATCATCATCATCCTTCACCGGTGTGGAAAGCAACGGGAAGCTACCACACCTACAATTCCCTAGTAAAGCTGCAAGCATAGCATGAAAATGCTATGATTGCAGTGAAGGACCTGCCCTCGGGCAGAATTACTATGGATGGATAGTATAATACATATTTCTTTACTTCTTACATATTGAACTGACATAATTATATTAATATACAGGGTGGACCGCTCGAATGGACCTAATTTCAATTGCTTGTTACTGGCAAACGGTTGAAGATAGAAACTTAAAACAACGTTCATAGTACAGAAAAACTCACCAAGTTTCGAATCCTGTCGGTAGATGGCACAAAGATACGTTTCTCGTTCTTAGATTTAATTGTTTGTGAAAATGGCGACTCCGCAGATGAAAGCGCAAGCTGTTTTGTGGTATGCGGAGTTTAAATCAATCATTAGAGTTCAAAGGGAGTTCCGGCGTGTGTTTAACCGTGATGCTCCAACTGCTAGAAGCATAAAGAAGTGGCGTGATACATTATTAGCTACAGGATCTGTGTTGAAGAAGCATGGTGGTGGTCGCAGAGCATCCGATGAAATGGTAGCAAATGTTCAAGCCGCATTTGAGCGAAGCCCCCGGAAGTCATTAAGAAGAGCTTCGCGGGAACTTCAAATACCAAAATCGACATTACAACGGATTGTCCACAAAACGCCTCAAACTGCACGCATATAAAGTGCAGTTAGTGCAACGTCTGGAGCCGAATGACATGCCGAAACGAGTGGAATTCGCCAATACGATGCTGGACCGTCTCGGCGCTGATCCTGACTTCATGACCAAGATTTTCTTCTCGGACGAAGCCACTTTCCATTTGTCAGGCAAGGTAAACCGGCATAATGTGCGGATCTGGGGATCGGAGAATCCTCACGCTATTCAAGAGCATGTTCGTGATAGTCCGAAGATGAATGTTTGGTGCAGTTTGTCACATAATAAGGTCATTGGACCGTTTTTCTTCGCCGAGAAAACTGTTCGTGGTACCACATATCTTGACATGCTGGAGCAGTTCTTCTTTCCACAAATTGAACAACTGCAGCCTAACATCGTTTTCCAGCAAGATGGTGCTCCTCCCCACTGGTCCAATGAAGTTCGTACGACTTTGGACAACATTTTCCCTGGCCGTTGGATTGGTAGGGGAGGACCAATCGCGTGGCCCCCGAGATCTCCCGATTTAACACCACTGGATTTCTTTCTCTGGGGCTATATCAAAGATAAAGTTTACACCACCCCAGTCAAAGACCTTCGTGATCTTCGTGAGCGCATCATAGAGGCTATTGAGAACATTCCAGAAGACATACTCCAACGTACTTGGCAAGAAATTGTTCATCGCTTTGATATCGTCACAGTGACTGCTGGGGCTCATATAGAGATGTGGTGATCTGGATATCAAAACTTGGTGAGTTTTTCTGTAATATGAACGTTGTTTTAAGTTTCTATCTTCAACCGTTTGCCAGTAACAAGCAATTGAAATTAGGGACATTCGAGCGGTCCACCCTGTATTACTTTTACACACACACCACATATATACACAGGGCATTCACAAAATGAGTACAGATTTTTATGTGGTGGTACAGAATATCTATATGAGTATTTTAATATAATGAACCTTGGGTAGAAATGCATTGTTATGGGTGAACTGTTGTTTCAACATGCAAATGGCAGGTTCATATTTAAGAAGACTTAACTGGAATTGAATTACAGGCTATTCTGGATCTACCACTCTCTCTGATAAAAATTTTGACTAACCGTAATGGTGTATGTGTCTTTGTAGTTTTTTTTTTTTGCATATCTAACAGATTATTTGATATGAAAATGTTCAACTTGCAATGACGTCTAGGATTTTAAGGTAATTATTAGATTATTAATTTCATCTATTAAATAAATATGCCATAATGAAAGAACTGCAACTGTTTATGCAGACCACACTATGTGAAAAGACAAAAAATTGACATATTTTACATTTTCGACATAACATCACTCAATGAGAAAGTACTGAAGATGAAGCTGCCAAGGCTTTGAAACCGCAGTATAATTAGAAGACTGGATATTAGGTGAGGTATGAAGCATTTTAATGTAATCTTAAATTAAACCTCACAGTGATTTATAAGAAAACTTATTTCAAACTAGTTCTAACTAATGCAGCTGAGACTAGGACATATACAAAGAAGGACTTGAGCAGAAACCAAGCTACAGAAATTAAATTCTTACATGGAATGTTACATAAAACAAGGAGAGATAGAATAAGGAATGGCAAAATCAGGGAGGCTTTAAGTAGAAAAATTAACAACAGACATAGAAAAAAAGTAGACTAAAATAGTTTAGACATTTAAAAAAAGAATGGAAAAGGAAAGACTATCACAAAGACTGTTAAATCTCAAGATACAAGGAAAACGACCATGAAGTAGACCATGGGAGAAATGGATTAACCAAGTGAAGAAAAGTCTACAAGAGAGAGGATATGACTGGGAAGAACTAAAAAGAAGCTAAGCATGGGAAGATAGAGATGGTTGGAGGCATATTTGGAATCAACCTTCTGAAAGGAGGACACGATAAGAGGATGATGATGATCCATCCATAGTAATTCTGCCCGAAGGCAGGTCCTTTACTGCAATCATAGCATTTTCATGCTATGCTTGCAGCTTTACTAAATTGTGTAGGTGTGGTAGCTTCCCATTGCTTTCCACACCAGTGAAGGATGATGATGATAATGATGGCCATATGATTTCGGGGACCGTTTGGGCCTTAAAGTTTTCCTGACATTTGTCTTACAGGTGAGGAAAATCCCCGATAAAAAACTCACCCAGAAAATCTGCCCCGACCAGGGATTGAACCCGGGCCCGCTGCGTGACAAGGCAGCACACTACCTCCAGACCATAACGGTTGACTATGATGATGATATTAGGTTGTAAATGCAATTAAGCCACCATAATGGCAGGATAACATATAAATAAGAAGAATAAATTTAGTTGTTATAGTTAACATTTGTGTCGTGTAATGAACAGATTGTGTAGAATTGCCACATCCATCAAAAGAAGCAAACACTTTACTCAAGAATTTTATTTAACTTTCCCTTTTTTACATTTTCTTTATTTCCTTTCTCCCTCTAGATAACTCTCTTCCTAGTTTCTCCACATTTATATTCTCTCTCCCTTTTCAATCATCCTTGTCGCACATCCACTTCTCATCACTTGGTTCTCTTATCGGTCTTGTCCCATCTTAAACAACTTCCCTTTTCACTGCTCTCAATGCAAAGGTGGCATATGTAACAACAATAGGAAATGTTCACTTTTTTTCAATTTTAGAGATAACCCCTAGATTAGAAAATCAGTAAATTGGCCAAAGGCAAACTTCACGAGTTTTTCTTTTTATTCCCCACTTTAACTATAGGAGAACACAAAATAAGATCAGTTTTTTTAAGAATTAAATGAATCATGATTCCTTCTTACCTCATACTTCTATGTTTTTTTTTAAACACAGCACTGCAGTATCCGTGACCCATATTGTCACCATCATCAGCTGTTTTCCCAAATTTAATATATAAAAGATCAGTTTTGTATAATATCTAGATTTTTTTAGATCATTATTATTTTGAAGAAAAATATTCTAAAATATTATATTATATTGAATAGTTGGGACATGCTGTAGCATAGTTGGTTAGGGCAATGACTGCCATTTTCTCAATATTTATCTTCAAATCATAGTATTCTTCTGCAACTATTTTCCAACATTCAAATCTGTGTTCTGTGCTATTTTTTTCTTAATTTCCCCATATCATTATATCATCTGCAATGATGAAGGTTTTCATGTCTTTTTTTTTTTTCTTTCCTTCCCTATAACTTTATTTGTAACTTCATCCATTATGGAATTGAACAAAACAGGCGCTAACACACTCCCTTGTCTAACTCCAACATTTGTTTCAAGCCATTGTGTTCATTCCTACTGGAGTCTTAATGCAGTTTTCACATTTTCTGTGTTTTTTTTTTAATTTTTTCAATTAAACGCTTTGGCACATTTAAATTTTGTAAGGCTTCCCATATTTTTCTATGTAACAACACCATTAAGACTTTTAAAAATCAATGAAGGCAATGTATATTTCTGCACCATATCCCCATTTCTACTCAATAAGCTGTCTTACACAGAAGATTATATCCACCATTGTTCTTCTGCTTCTAAAGGCATATTGTTCTTCTCTTAAGTTTATTCCTAATGCTTTATTTAAACTTTTGGTAAAATTACTTCATAAATTTTAAAGCAGTAACATAGCAAAGTTTATGTCCCTATAATTTGTACATGCCATTCTGTTACCCTTATTGTAAATCTGAACAATTTTGCATTTTTGTCAATCAATTCTAATAACATTTTGTGTCTAAATTGTTCTCAATATTCTATACAACCACTGATATGAAATTGGTCATGCTGCTTTTAATATTTCTACTGTGATTTCATCGATTCATGCAGATTTTTTATTTCTCATTTCTTGGATTGCAATTTCTACATCAAGCATGTCTAGGTCTTCTATCTCTTCAGTTTTTGTTGTATCCAACACCTTTTCCATATTTTCACTCGCATTTAATAATATTTTAAAATAGTTGTGTCATATGTATTGACTTAGGCTTTCACGGCTGGAGTTGCTATGATCTTGAAGAAGATTTCCAGGCTGTAGGCCGTGGTCTCGAGGCTTGAAGTTTCGCCAACGTTTTGCCATAGACTGCGTCTGGCATCCTCAAGGGTTGTCTATGGCAAAACGTTGGGGAACTTCAAGCCTCGAGACCATGGCCTACAGCCCGGAAATCTTCTTCAAGATCATCATAGTTGTATCATATATTTATAATTTCATTTTTTATCATTAACAAGTAATCATGTGTTGTCTATTCTGCATAAGAATTGGAACAATAAATGTTAACATATTAAACAGTGCAGTACATACAGATACAAATGATGAAGAGAAGAAGAATACAAGACCTAGGATTATGTGAAACAAAGAAACTAGACAGGGCAAAAGAAGCTGAGTGAAGGATATGAAATGTTTATATTATCTTCTAGGATAGTGTTTATGCTTCAGTTAAAAATATTTTATGTTCAGAAAGCCAAATCAAGAAATGCCAGACAGATCATAATCATAATAATAATAATAATAATAATAATAATAATAATAATAATAATAATAAATAATAATAATAATAATAATAATAATAATAATAATAAAAAATAATAATAATAATAA
The DNA here is from genome assembly GCA_030220185.1 of Diploptera punctata. NCBI lineage: Eukaryota > Metazoa > Arthropoda > Insecta > Blattodea > Blaberidae > Diploptera > Diploptera punctata. The sequence goes on along the minus strand of JASPKZ010007526.1, from coordinate 410,259 downwards.
TAATAATAATAATAATAATAATAATAATAATAATAATACTTTATTTATTCTGGCAGAGTTAAGGCCATAAGGCCCTCTCTTCCACTCAACCAGCACAAATACAAATAAATACTCGACAAATATAGATATACACTATACTAATTATAAACAGTTAAAGATACAATAAATGTAGCAATGTAAATGTCATGTACAAACAACATTTTAAAGGGTAATAACAATAATGATATGATAATAATAATAATAATAATAATAATAATAATAATAATAATAATAATAATATAAATATGATACATTATACGGGAAACACCAATTAATATATATATATATATCTTACACTGGATAACAATGAAGTCGAGTTTAGAGCAAATATAAATTTAGATTTCTTTTAAAAGATGCCAATGTCCGGCAGCCCCTTATTTCTTGTGGTAGGGAATTCCAGTTGCGAGAAGTGGAGATGGTATATAACATGGAGTGATGTGATGAGGTGACAACCAAACTGTATGAAAGTAAGGTGTTGTAAAAGACTTACTAGAAACATTAAGTTCAGTTTGAGTTGTACAACAGCCTCTGAATCTAGAAGGGCTGTAATGATAACAAAATAAAGAGATAGATGAATTAGAATTGAACGAAATGACTTACCGTTGTTCCATCGACTGACACAGATACTTTGGACTGGCTGCTCACTACTTCAATTGCAAGAGATTTTGGTTGACTCTCCTGAAGTTTCAAGTTGTTACGTCTGTTCTTCCCATCCACCAGTTCACCTCCATCACCTACACATTCAGTGTGATATGTGATAAATCAATTATTTACATTACAAGGATTAAAAACGAAGTTTTTTATGGATGAGTTGAGATGTTTACGGTTGAAAAAAACTATGGTCAGAATTTTGAAACAAATTCACAAAATAATTTAGGGTCAAATGTTTGAACGCATTAGACAGTAAAAGGCGTTCTCTGCTGATAAAGTTTTATTCAAATACATTTTTCTTACTCAAAAATCTATTCACGCGGTAATAATTGTAAGCTACCTGACAAGGTACCTTAAGATCGTAGCTCAAGATATAAACTTATGTGAAAATCCCGATGGTAACTGATGTAGTTTGAAACTTATCCAAGATGTCGGACCTTGAAGACTTCGATCATGTTTTCGGTATACGCGGAGAAGAGGAATTTGATAGAGTCTACCAAAGAATTCAACTGGAAGAACAGGAGAATCGGCATAATATTGTGTGTCGTAGACGTGTTTGTATACGATATTATTTGCGGGATGCAAGCATAAATGCATTCTTCTATAGCAGACGAAAATAACGGAAGTGGTTTTATCGCTGAGATGGGTAATTCGTTGCCAATATTACGAAAACGTCAACATTCATGCATGATCGGTTAAGGCGGCCGTTAATTCGATCTCAGCTCACCAGTGATTGGAAGTAATTTGAGTAGAGACTAATGTATTTGCATACGACCCTTAATCCTGTATGTACGTATGTAGCTAATGCTCTTGAGTTAATAAACAAAGTTATTCTCCTTTAATTTATTCCTTGCAAAATATGTAGATATTTTAAATCAAAATTTAAGTGGGAAGTAACATTGTATTTTCAATTTATAAATGAGTTTGAGAAAAAACTAATTTTTTTACCGAAAATGAAGGTGAAATGACCTTTGAAACCGGTATTGTGAAAACACAGTACTTCATGAGGTGAGATATAAAAACATTTTCTCCAACTCATTTATGAATATATAATTTTATTTCAAAATATGTCAAATTTAATAATTTGTAACAAATAAATGTTAACATTTATTTACATGCCTACCTATTCAACAACTGATGCAAAACAACAACCCTAAATATAGACGATTTTATTATTAATTTAACACTTCTCATTGAAGGATAAATTATATTTGAAGAGAAAAATTTAACTTGCTCATTTGAAATGTTGCTTTTTCAGAATAAAATACACATGAAAGATATATATATATATATATATATATATATATATATATATATGATATGAAAAGAAAAAAGAATGCTTGAGTCGGGATTTGAACTCGAGTCTCTAAAGTCTGTACCTTTAGCGCTCTAACCAACTGAGCTACCCAAGAATTCCAAGACAAACATACAATATTTATAATATCTATATATATATATATATATATATATAGAAAAGTTAACAAGCATTAATCCTTGTGTTTATTAAACATAAGCTCAACTCTGGAAATGCATACCATTTGCATTACAGGGACTCATCCCAACTTCTCTCAAAAAAAGTTTACACTAAAAATATATAAAACTGTTATTTTTCCACTTATATGGTTGCAAAACATTGCGCCTTACTTCAAAGGAGAGGTGAAAAGATTATGAGTATTTGAAAATAAAGTTTTTAGGAAAATTTTTGAACCAAGGAGAGATGAACAGACATATGAATGGAGAAAACTACATCATAAAAGTTAGCTATTTGTTCTTTATGAGAAACCGGATGTAATAAGAACAGTTAAGTCTTATAGATTGTGGCATGAAGGGGAATGAAAAAAAAACAGGCATGGAAACCTCATATATATATATTTATATATATGGGGCACACCGCAGCGTAGTGGTTAAGGTACTGCGCTACAAGCCAGAAGGCCGAGGGTTCAAGTCCCGGTGGGGGTCAGGATTTTTAAACTGACCCAAATCTTCCGGCGGCACTATGGCCCTGGGGTCGACTCAGCCTCCAACGGAAATGGGTACCAGACGCTTGTTCTGGGGGTAAAGGCGGCCGTCACGCAGGGCTGACAACCCGGCTGACATCAAGTGCCGATTGTCTAGAAAAAGTGGGAGCCTTAACCTTCTACTACCCCAAGGGCCTCCTGAGCCCTGTAGCGGGACTACTTTACTTTATATATATAGTCCACCGCTGTGGTCTCGAGGTAGCGTGCTGCCTTGTCACGCAGTGGACCTGGGTTCAATCCCCGGTCGGGACAGTTTTTCTGGGTGAGGTTTTTATCGGGGTTTTTCCTCACCTGTAAGACAAATGTCAGGAAAGTTTTAAGGCCCAAACGGTCCCCGAAATCATATGGCCATCGCAATCATCATTACTCACATTCATCTTAGGTTAAGTTTAGGATCAGGGACTCTCCTGGTGCACCATTATCATCATCATTACCAAACATATCATCGGGGCAACATAACCCCGCCTTCCAGGCACTCCAACCTCAGAAGTGGGTTACAAGTACGCCATGCCAGGAGAGAAACCAGGAATGTTGAAAGACAAACCTGGGGCATTTGAAAAAAAAAATATATATATAAAAACCAGAGAGGTAGACACCCAGTAGGTAGGCCAAGAATGATGTGGGAAAATAACATTAATCATGATTTCAGTGTGGTGAATTATACAGGGAATGATTGGAAAACATCAGCTCATGATAGGAATGTATGGAGAGCTTATGTCTGCACAGTCATGAACCTCTGGATTTAATAGTGCCAGTGAGTTAGATAGTAAGTTATAAATTTACAATTTTGAATGTGTAGTCAGACATTTATATTATGACTTGTAACAATTAAACAAATGACAGTTGTTTTAATCAGTATTGCCAATTGACAAAATAAAATGCAAATAGTATCACAACTTTTAAAAATATATTTTTGTAATGTGTAATTATTTATTTTTATTGAGACTTGTAATGAAATAAGTAGTGATAATATTAACTCACTGATTTCTATCTGCATACACACCTATAGTAAGGACTTCTTCGTGGAGACGCCTGCTAGTGTCGAGTATGAACATCACATTAATACCAATAGTTATGAGGAGAACCACCACTAGCAGCCCCTGGAAAATATTTAACAAATTTAGATCTTAGATCATACTATAATAGTAATAATAATAATAATAATAATAATAATAATAATAATAATAATAATAATACTTTATTTATTCTGGCAGAGTTAAGGCCATAAGGCCCTCTCTTCCACTCAACCAGCACAAATACAAATAAATATTCGACAAATATAGATATACACTATACTAATTATAAACAGTTAAAGATACAATAAATGTAGCAATGTAAATGTCATGTACAAACAACATAACAATAATGATACGATAATAATAATAATAATAATAATAATAATAATAATAATAATAATATAAATATGATACATTATACGGGAAACACCAATTAATATATATATATTATCTTACACTGGATAATAATGAAGTCGAGTTTAGAGCAAATACAGAGTGATTCAGAAATATGGCTATACGCTTGATCACATTTTGTGACGAAAATATAATTATTGAAGGAAATATGATGTTATCATTGGAAAGGGAATCCTTCAAATTACAACAACAGAACAAAACAAAACAAATCACTGCTCACGTGCAGCTTGGCGGGTTGATTTTTGTGGGCTGGCGTCGAACGCCTCCACAATTCTCTTCGTTGTTTCTGCATCCGTACTAATGCGAGGCCTTCCAGGAGGTTTGATTTTCTGCATCCTTCCCGTTTCCAGCAGTCGTTTTCTCCACTTCCCCACAGTTGACGGCTGCAATGCTACGTTAAACTCACGTCTTGCCCGTCTTGCGGCCTCACGATATTGCTCATGCAGCAATTGTAATTTGCTGTTGCATATTCAACGCCATTTTGACTAATGGTGTAAGTTCTACACTGTTTTGTTTTATTCCATTGTTGCAATTTGAATAATTGCCTTTCCAACGGTAATTTCATATTTCCTGTAATGGTAATATTTTCATCACACAACGCGATAAAACGTATAGCCATATTTATGATTTACCCCGTATAGCTTACAAAAATTCTACAATTAAATATGAGACAACAAAAAATTAGGTTACATTAGTTTATTTCAGTTGTTTTTGATATTAAGAGTTAGTAAATAAATAATTATTAATGCAAAGGAGAGTGATATAAACGTAACATTATATAATAGATTAATACGAAACTGAAGAAAGTAATTAAATACATTAGGTAATGATATAAAACAAAACAAATGTCTTCTTTTTATAATGGTCTTATACAGTGCTTAAACTAACATAAATGCCATCTGTTTCATATCACCTTGTAGTGAAGGAAAATAGTAGGCCTATATTACAATGAGAGGTTGGGAAGTGGTTTTTAGAGAATGGAGAGATTTAGCGAGGTTTTTAATTTCGGAGATTCTGTAAAACACTTCACAAACATGTGTTGTACATTATTTTTTGCGCGATGGTGTTTTCAAAATAATAAATAATAGTAAAATAATAACATCTTTGTTGGAAATATTTGCGTTCATTATAAACAATTGACTAACGTTAACAGTGTGGACAATGTTTATTAATTGAAACAACAGGAGGCCGCCAGACCAACTTAGTGATAAAATGGCGGCAAGTACGTATTTATTGTTTTATATTGTTTCAAATAGAGTTCAGTTTATTTAAAATGCAGTGATTTGTTTCGTATAATGTATATTAACACCACCTTTTGGATATTTTTTGTATAGGCCTATACATTGTATGTAGTATACATAGAGGGCAGTGGTTTTACTTCCCACACGCGTGTTTGTTATATGCAATATTACATATAGTTATTTAGGTTGGCAACCCCGAAATGTAGGAAGTTGAATTTTCAATCATGGTCGCCACTGCTGTAAGTACGAAAAACGCACTATCGCGCAAAAAATGATATTATTATTATTGTGATTTGTTTCTCCTGTAGATTAATGTATTTTGTAATATATTTGTCTTTATATTTCTACGGTAAAATTTATACTTTTTTCCCCCATCCTATGGCTCTTATAACCGAAGTCGGCCCCTTATTAAGTTATGCTTATTTCTCTACAGATGTCTTGACAGACATGTGGTCTGCATGTCGCCCCAAGAGACATATAACAGTCAACTAAGGCATTACTTGGATGGTAGAAAGTAAGTAAATTATGCTTAGAGGCCTCTTTTTTCAGGCCTAAAGTTCTTTTACGAGCCTGAAAATCTTCAGACTCGGGACCCACGATTTGAAGTCTCTCACGGAGTACATGTTCCTTGGATTTTCCCATCCCAAAAATCCATCGACTCCGGCCAGGTTTGAACCCTAGAGACAAAGAACTTAACCACTAGACCACTGCGGCCGATATTTAACAGAAAAATGAATATTCAGTAAACTGTTGCGGCATCTTGTATAGGCTAATGATATCTTGTACATTAGTGTTAATAGCGTAATTCAGTTAAATTGCTTTAATTATTTTTCTACGGAGTGGTGTTAATCAATTTCTACGATATGCTTTTCAAGTAGTGTTGCTTTATTTTAGTTACTTGTTTCAAATTAAATTCCAACTTAATGCCCTTCAGTGTTTCGTTTTTTTTTTTTCTTTCTTCCCCAGCAGAAGCGAGATATTTAGGCACTTAAAGTGAACTTGTACCTGCAGGACGAACGGTACGTTTCTAGACAAAAGGCTCCTATTCAAAACGTTTACTCAGTTTATAAGTTCACAACTGTGGTCTCGAGGTAACGTGCTGCTTTGACACGCAGCGGGCCCGGATTCGATTCCCGGTTGGGACAAGCTTCCTGGATGAGGTTTTTTTCCGGGGGGTTTCTTCACCTGTAAGACAAATGCCAGGTAACTTTGAGGCCCAAAAGGTCCCCGAACATCATCTGGCCATCATCATCATCCCCGGTGTGGAAAGCAACGGGAAGTTACCACACCTGTAATTCCCTAGTAAAACTGCAAAGCATTAGCATGAAGGACCTGCCCTAGAGTAGAACACTATAGAATAGAAATATATAAAAGCCGGGTTTGAATCTACAAATCTCGAAACCGGAAGTGTGAACGATAATTTATATGTATCTTCACAATATTTCTTCATATTTATGAGAATTTAGGTCTAACATAATGGAGAAGATCATTCTTCAATGGGAATCAATATATCATTTTAACAGAAGATGGCTCATTAAATTATATTATTTTAAATTTATATACAGAATTTTAATATTTAAATATCTTTCTGTGCTTAAAGTTTTATTTTTCTTTTCCACTCGTCTCTATCTATCCACTCCATGTCCTCCAGTCCTCTTGGTCTCATTCCAGTTCTTATTTCTTGCATCCACAAGTTTCGAGGTCTTCCTTTCCTTCTTCTTCCAGGTGGACACCATTATTTATATATTTACAATTAGGCTATATATTTAATAATAATATTAGTAGAAACATTAGAGATGAAGTTCCTCATATACGTTGCAGGATATACTCTAAGAGACCACATTCCTAGTGAAATAACGAAGTTTCGTAATGTATTTAAAAATAGTGAAACAATTAAGCAAGAACTCGAAATTTTTAATCTAAATGAAAAAAATACAAAACTATAAACAAAAATGGCATGAACATATTTTAAGAATTGAATCTTCTAGGCTAACAAAACAAGCACCGTTGTACCAACCTCAAGGCTACAGAGGTGTGGGACGTCCTAGAAGACAATGGGAAGATGAATTCTGAGAGCGGAACAGGCCGACGACGGCCTACCATGAAGATGATGATGACAATATTAATAATAATAGGAAATGCGCACAATGTGCATGGTTCTTTATAATTATTGACACAACTGTGTCAGAGTTTCTTGTCTGCCTGTGCAGACCAATACAATTATTAAATGGAACAAAAATATAGCCTGTGCTATTTATTTTGAGTATATAGGATTTATATTGCACTATTTAACATATTCAAAACAAAGCGTATTTTCACATGAAAATGCAAAACCTAAGTTGAAACAACATACTGTGAACATCAATATAACCAATAATGGTGTATTATTACAGGGTGAAATTTATGATTCTTACTTTAGATAATTATAACAGGAGTGACTTTGAATGTTGAATGGAGATGCGGCACTTATTTTCACGAATGTGTATCTTTCTGATTGATGAGACTATAACAGAATTTTACTCACTTGGAAAATTTTGGTGAGAAGCCTACGTCTGCCCAGCGGCCGTGTAATCAGCGCCTGAGCATTATACAACCCGCGTTTCGGAACGAAAGGCTGTGCTCGAGGGTTCGGCTGCCAGGACTCCATGGTGCGTCCTCCTCAGTCTGCGCCGATTACATGTACCTGTTCACACGAACAATAATAATAAACGTTAATTACTACTAAATTACTAGGCTATGATGGAGAATTTGTTAGACTAAAGCATCTGAAACGAGTATCAAACTAACACACAGCAATTGCATATCATTTGTACAAAAAAAAAAACATACAGGGCGCAGCGTAAGTCAATTAACCGCAAATGCAAATATATTATTTTCAGTAGCTTAAATATCTATACAAAAACAACTACTCAAATTGTTCAAAGTGAGCTTTATTGTTGTTTAAGCAGTAGTGTTTGAGATTATATTTTGAAGGGCCCATATTCAAACCCCAGTTTGAAACCATCTTATTTTGTTTTCCTTACAGATGTCCAGTGACTTTATATATATGTACAGGATGCGGCGTAAGTCAGTATATATATAAACTTAATATAAAAGAAAAAACTTAATATAAATTTTAAAGACTAGTAGGGATGGTAATGACACACGTAAAGCGTAAGGAAGAGAGTAGGGAGAATGAAAGAGAGAGAAGGGGATACGTGAAAGAAATGCGAGGAAAAGAGAACAGTGAGAGAGAATGGAAAATATAAAGGAGATTAGAGTAATTTCTCCGATTTCCGATTGAGGGTCTTTCCACTTTTCAGCGGTTGCCCTTTTACCAGCCGGCTGCTGGCCCTTCACATCCACATGTGTCAATCACAGAGGTAGATGATCAACAGCCAGTGTAGGGGTGACATGTGGTTAGCATGTCGAGTCCCCCAGCCGTTATAGCTGGTTCCTCAACCTGGAGCCGCTACTTATTGTAGCTACCCAATTGCCTCACGATGCTGGGTGGGCACCGGTCCCATACTGACCGAAATACCATGAGAAAATTTCTTCCCCCATGGAGACTCGAACTAGCGCAAGTCCCGTAGCTTAACCGCTCGGCTACGGCGCGGGACATGAGTAATTTCTTAAATAGAAAATTATATTTTAATAATATTACAAGATTTTAATTTTAGTGTTCATTATTTACATTATAAAAGAGTTTTAACTCCTAAACCCTTTCAAATCCATACTATTAAAATAAGTGAAAAAGTAAAATGTCGTTGAGGCGTTAGTCATAACAAAACCATTTAAAACAATTATAAATGATTATTTAACTCGTGCCCCAAATGGGAGTCGATGACCAATCACATTTCAATGAATTTTGATTTACAACCAATCACAGTCGTTTTTCATCTTGATTTTATCAATTTAATTTTATCGCTTTAAAATCAAGCTCCTCCTTTTTAACATTCTGAATAGGTCAGAGCATTATTTTGCAGTAACTGACTCTCCAAGAAATACGTTGACTATAACAATTTATATATTAAGATGTAAGAATTCTAGAATGCAAGGGGTTCCCAGATTGTATATACAAGGTGTAACAGGACTTCACCGACAAAATGATAGGGATAATAAGCCATGCAGAGAGTATCATTTTTTGTGAAGGAACATATAGTCGCAAACACGTCGTTTATGAGTTATGCACAGATGAAGGTGTTCATCCGTAACGGTCGGAATTGAATACAAACAATTGTCCACGTATAATTTTATTGAAAAAATACATGTTTTTACAATAAGTGTTCAAACAGTCGACCATGTGCCTCATTATATGTCTGATATCGTCGCAGCAACGATCGGTCAGGTCGGCCGATCATGGCAGGATTCTTTATGACGTCATCAAAACGCTTGAGTACGTTTGAACACGTATTGTAAAAACATGTCTTTTTCAATAAAATCATACGTGTACAATTGTTTGTATTCATTTCCGACCCTTATGGGTGAACACCTTCATCTGGGCACAACTCATAAAATACTATATGTTCCTTCACAAAAATGATCCTCTCTGCATGGCCTAACATCCCTATCATTTTGTCGATGAGGTCTTGTTACATCCTGTATAATGCACGAATGTAACCAGATAGTGCTTGCTGGATATAATATAAAACATTTGTAGCAATTGATTATACCACAAAATAAACCACTGTTGGCACTTTCTTAGGCGTATTATTTCCCAAGAATTTGCGTTCCAGAAAAATATAATTGACATATTTACATAATAGGACATCAGAAATTAATTAATAACCTATAATGTTGGTTAAAATCAGTTTGATATGTTTTTATTTTTCTCCACTAGGGTGTATTCTGACACTATTGCGATCCTTTGGCAATAAATAATATGATCTGGTTGCAATGATGAACAAATGAAACATAACAAACGTTTCTCATCTGTTTTCAAACATTGCCGTTTACATTAATATATACATATTTAATAAATATTTCAGAATTTGATCTGATTCTCCATGTATTGTTTTCCAATACCGGTCCATATATTCGTCTTACTATCCTAATAGATTCATTCCTCAGAAATTAGCTAAATAGGGACCTATATGATTAGAGACCTTAGCAGACCACTATATCTAATACGTAAAAGATGATGTAATAATAGTAGAGATTCGTATCGTAAAACAACACCACAAATCCATCTGAGGCTTAACTAAATTAAAGAATTTCAAGAGAATCTAAAACCTTTAATGTGAAATGTGTTTCATAAAGCTGTGGTTTTCACAATAAATCAGTTACTAAAACGCATTCTACAAAAAAAAAAGTATTATTTCCAGGAATTATTAAGCATGCATCTCAATTACGTAACTCATTTTTAATACCGTAGCTATCCCTGGAATTTAGAAATGGACTGGAGCGTTTTCAAAGCGATATGAATTAGTTAAGATAAAATACCTATGCATAGTTATTGAATTAAATTCCGATGTTATACAAAAATTCTTTAAAAATGTAATAAACTTTAGGAAAGTGGATAAACATACTATACCACAGCACATATTAATTACATTATAATGGCGTAACCGATGTTTCAATATTTAATGGAAACACATAATAACGTTTGTGTTAACTTTACTTCAGGAAAATCCCGTTCCTCTCTTTAGGAGAATGATCGGCTCTGGGAGTTATTTAAGTCGCTGTCCTAATCGAAACTCGATCGTCCACTCAATATTTAGATAGCTTATCAAATATAGACAGGCCATTGTACTGTATATTTAATTTGCCGACTTATACTTGATCTTTCCTCCTCAGAGAGGATGCTATTCTTTCTATTTGGTGTCTGTACAGAGATATCTCTTACCGTTCTATTCATCCTCAATATTTGTATTCCCTGATACAACAACAACAATAATAATAATAATGATAATAATCCATCCATAGTAATTCTGCCCGAAGGCAGGTCCTTCACTGCAATCATAGCATTTTCATGCTATGCTTGCAGCTTTACTAGGGAATTGTAGGTGTGGCAGCTTCCCGTTGCTTTCCACACCGGTGAAGGATGATGGTGATGATGATAATGATAAAGATGAAGATGATGGTCATATGATTTCGGGGACCGTTTGGGCCTTAAAGTTTTCCTGACATTTGTCTTACAGGTGAGGAAAAACCCCGATAAAAACCTCACCCAGAAAAACTGCCCCGACCGGGGATCGAACCCGGGCCCGCTGTGTGACAGGGCAGCACGCTACCTCGTGACCACAGCGGTGGACTTAATAATAATAATAATAATAATAATAATAATAATAATAATAATAATAATAATAATAATAATAATCATCATCATCATAATGGTAATAATCATAACAGGAACAACGCAAATTGCTATTCTATATAGTTAAAACAGGCTTTTTCTGAAGAAAGTATACAAAATTACAAAAATAATTCGTTTTAACATATTTACTGAATTAGTAATAAAATAATCCCTTTAAGAATAATAAATTATAACTCTACTGGTTGGAAGCGTCCTGGAAGACCAATGAAAAGAATATTAGATGAAGCTGATAAAAGTCTATGTACCTAAATCGCGATGGAGAATGATGATGATATACTAATAATAACTAACTCTAACGCACTGGCACTACCGAACCCGTAGATTCATGGCTGCGCGGACATAAGCTATCCATACATCCCATCCTGAGCTAATGTTTTTAAATCATTCCCTGTATAATGTACTTCCCTCAAACCATACTTAATGTTATTCTCCCACCTCATTCTTGGTCTGCCAATTGGGCGTTTTTCTCTGGTTTTCCTACAAGAAGCTTCGATGGATGTCTTTCATTCCCATTTGTGCCACATGTCCTGTCCATCGCAGTCTACGAGATTTAACGGTTCTTGATATAGTAATAATAATATATTACTTTATACTTATTTTCATAGACGCTTTAAGATTGAAGTTCACATCGTGTCTATTTATTATTTTTATGATACTATGACATGGTGTAGGCCTATATCATGAAGTGAAATGGAATTTTAACGGAGAAAATGCCTTGACGACTGAGGAAAAATAGAAAGAAAAAAACTCAGGTTGGTCGGCACCGGGATTTGAAGACGGGCCATCCCGAAAATGACATTCAAATGCTACCGCTTAAATCAACTTGCTCGGTTATTATTATTATTATTATTATTATTATTATTACTATTATTATTATTATTATTATTATTATTATTATTATTATTATTATTATTATTATTATTATTAGTTATTCAATAGTATATTATATAAGATATAAGCAATTAAATTGGTATGGGTATGTACGACGAATGCAAGAAGAAAGGTTACCCAGGAAAATTTTGGAAGAAGGAGGAAAGGAAGATCTCCAAACTCGTGGATGCAAGAAATAAGAACTGGAATGAGAACAAGAGGACTGGAGCACATGGAGTGGATGGATAGAGACGAGTGGAGAAGAAAAATAAAACTTTAGGCACAGAAAGATGTGTAAACATTAAAATTCTGTATACAAATAAAAATTATTATTATTATTATTATTATTATTATTATTATTATTATTATTATTATTATTATTATTATTATTGACGACAACCACTTTCATCCATGAATTCCAATACGGAAGACGAACAGGAAAGTACTAGGAAATTGGAAGCTTTAGTTTAGGACTGTCATTTCCGTATCTAGTTACTGTGTATAGTCTCAGATCTAACAGACAGACAGGGTAGACATACGGGCCCCACATGTTGAATCAGGGGCAAGTTACGGGTATGGAGAAAAAAGTGACTCAGTGTCCACAGGGACTAGAATTCCTTCTAGTAACTTTAACTGTGGACTACCACTGTTGTTTGCTTTCTTAAACCCCACAACCCACCGAAAAATAGACCAAACTTGTTCAACATAAATCTCAAATCAATAACTATTAAATGTTAATGAATTTAACAAATAGTTAATCGTTCATAATAATAAACTTGTGAGGAAAAATTGTCGGCTCTTTCCCGTTCAGTTTTAAATTGGGACGCTAGTGACCTGAACTCCTGAAAATTATCGTCATACAACCCGTGAAGAAGGAACGACCGTTTTGAATTTCTAAAAAATCATCATCATCATGAACAAATTCGTTTTAGGCCATGTGGCCTGTACGTTAAACCTAGCGAAGGTGGTCTTGATCTTTCCACCGATGTTTTGGTCTTCCTTGGTCCCTATGTCCAGTTGGGGTTGAGGCGCCACTATGAAGCGGGATAATTTGGGTCGCTCCACTTTGCTGCAGGGTACACTCCTTCCCTGTTAAGGATGAGGGATCCTTAATGCTGGATAGTTCTGGTTAATTGCTCCGGACTAGGTTCTCAGGGGTTCTTATTATCGGAGAGTAAAAGGATCTTATCTCAGGTGTAACGGAGGATTGTCGGTGAGAGATGGATGCCAGGAAAATACAAACAGCACTACATTGATGTACGGTATTACACAAAAGAATCAGACTTCTTTATTCTTCTAGACTTGAATTTTTTTTTTTTTTTTTACTCTAGTTAATCTGCCGGCGGAGATATTTGCTGAGTAGAGCCAATTTATATGCAGTAGATTTATGTCTCTACCGAGATATGTACTTAACAGCACTCGGAGACCACATGCCTCCTGTCGGCCGTGTCCCGACTTTATAATAATAATAATAATAATAATAATAATAATAATAATAATAATAATAATAATAGCTTTATTTTACCTGGCAGAGTTAAGGCCTTAAGGCCTTGTCTACCACTCAACCAGGTTTAAAAAAAAATACAAACAAAAAATAGTCTTAAATCTAAATTACAATATATATCTATAAATATAAACGATTACAAGTTATGAATACAATACAATTAATATTTATAATGCATTTTGATTTACTCTAAATTTAACGAATTAAATATATATGTACAATATATATAAAAAAACAGGAAAAGATTAATGACATAGTATAAAATTAAATAAATAGAGAAAAATTAATTATTAGACAACAGGTAACTGTATAAGCGTGACTTAAAGGTACCAAGTGTGCGGCAACCCCTGATATCTTGAGGAAGGAGATTCCAGGAGCGGGCAGAGGCTACTGTGAAGGAAATAGAATAGGAGGAAGTGCTATGAAGAGGAATTGTTAGCAGACTGCTATCTTGTGATCTAGTGTCAATATTGTGGTAAGAGGATAACTTCTCAAATCTAGACGCCAGGTAAGTAGGGATGTAGGAATTCAGAAGCTTGAAAAGTAGTGAAAGAGAGTGCAATTTACGTCTGTCATAAGACGGAGCCAAGAGAGGTTATTAAAGTGTTCGGAAATATGGTCATAACGGCGGATATTGAAAATGAATCGAACGCAAGCATTATGAACACGCTGCAGTCTCTGCGACAAGTCATAGTTTAGATCATTATATATAATGTCACAATAATCGAAGTGTGGTAACACAAGATTCTGCACAAGGATTTGTTTTAACGAAAACTGGGAGAAAATTCTTTAAACGTCTAAGATAATGTAAGATGGAGAAAGTCTTTTTACATATGTGTTTCACTTGTGTTTGCCAGGTTAGATTTGCGTCTAGATGTAGTCCAAGATCTATTACTGAAGAAGAATAAGGGATAATTATATTATTTATAGTAATGTTTGGTAGTGTAGATATGTCAAAGGTTGTAAGCAGTCTTTGTTGTCCCATTAGAATTACTTGTGACTTGTTAGGATTTAGATTTAGACCGATACTTGAAGACCAGTTAAAGATGGATATGAGATCGTCATTCATTTTTGTTCAAGCTGTTATAGAGAGAATGAGGAGGTGAATGTAGGTAAATTTGGAGATCATCAGCGTAGAGGTGATAACGGCAGTGCTTTAGTACAGTTGGCAAGTCATTTATGTAGATTGAGAAAAGAAGAGGTCCGAGAACACTGCCCTGGGGGACTCCAGCCGGCACGTTGCGCCAAGACGAAGATCTAGAGTTTAATGAAACGTATTGTTGACGACCGTGCAGGTATGAGTCGAACCAGGATACAGCGCTGTCAGACAAGTGTAGGTGCTTGAGCTTTATCATAAGTAAGTCGTGGTCTACTGTGTCAGAAGCTTTGCTGAAGTCAAGTAAGGTTAAAGGAGTCAATTGACGTCTGTCCACGGCTTCACGAATATCTTCAGTAATTTTTAGCAAAGCTGTGGTTGTGCTATGACCATATCTAAAGCCGGATTGATAAGGATCAAGGAGGTGATTTTCTTGGAGATATTCAGTCATTTGCTTATGTACAATATGTTCCAGGGCTTTAGATAATGTCGGAAGGATGCTAATCGGTCGGTAGTCATTACAGTTAGTAGGTGTACTTATTTTTGGTATAGGCCGAACTCTAGACTGTTTCCATACAATAGGGAAGATAGAAGTTATAAGGGAAGCATTGAACATATGAGTCACTGTGGGTAGTATAATGTCAATGATTTTATTTAGCATTAAATTACACCTTGACTCTCCTACAGATTCTAACACAATAATCTTTTCTCAAAAATTGTTGGCCTACATACAGCAAAGTTCTCTGTCCGGCTTACAACTTATTTTAATATGCTCTCTGATTGGGCATTACCCTGGTAGGGCGTATCATCATTACTGTAACAACTTATCGATAAATAGGATTTTAATTGCAGAGGCGTTTGCCAAATTTTACTGGCTCATACCTAAAGGGATTTTTTTAACTCTATTTGCCCATTGGCTGGATGTCTTTTCTGGGCAACAATACATGGCCTACTTCCTCCTTCCTTTCTCTTCTGGGCTTCCCACGCAACTTGATTTTGCCTAATATATATTTTTTCCTTAACATTAACAAAGTTTGAAAAGGCCAGATATCGGCAATAAAAAGATGCCCCAGTCCTAGTTGATTTATTGGGAAGAGAAAATAACACTTGTTTTTTTCTTACTTCACTTTTATAAGGGTCTTCCCGTCTTGGGGTGTTTTCGCTAAATAATAGCATGTACTACAAAAACAAGTTATCCAAAGGAAGTCATACTATATTGTCTAGAGGATCTGTATTGTTATACAGTTGCTCGTCCTTCAACAGTTTTGTTAGAATAAAGAAACATAAAAATTATAAAAAATATATATATAACTTATGGCCCTTTATAAAAAGTTACTTGGGGCATATAGAATTTCCTGCCATAAACATAGTGAAGTGGCGACATATTTAATAGCTTGCAAAACATCTGCCCATGTCTGACTGTCGATTCAGAAATAAAAAGAAGTTACTATTTAATATTAGATTCCCTTAAATATCATACATTGATATACATTCATAAGAATTTATATCATAACAATTATAGTTTAAATTTATAAAATTCAAATTATTACGGCTGGGTGATCTAAATCTTGGTTCAGGGTATATTGGAATGCCAATTTTGGAAGTCTATTTCTTGCCATTCTCCTCAGATGATTTTTCCATTCTTGTTGGTATCTTTGTATATCTTCATTTAAACTTGTTACTCCAAGTTTTCCTCTGATAATAGTGTTCCTTTGGTGATCCAGTCTATTAACTCCTAACAATGATCGTAAGAAGCGCATTTGGCTTACTTGAAGTTTATGAGAGTTTCTTTTATTTAAAATCCAAATTTCACTTCCGTATTTTAGAGCAGCTTTTGATGTGATGTTATGTAATCTTAGTTTTGTCTCTGTCCTCATCTGTTTACCAAAATGTCTTCGTATTACCCCATTCATTTTATTATATTTTTGTAATTTTGAATCAATGTCACTCTTATACTCTGCAAATACACTTCCTAAGTAAGAGAAATCTGACACTTGTTCTATAATTTTTCCATCAATCTCAATTTTCACATTTCCAATATGATTTTTTTTTATTTCCAAAAAATAAAAATAAAAAAAAAGCTTATCCTCGATTTATTCTCAAAATAAAAAATCAATTGACTTTGAGATTGAATCTGTGAACCTAAGAACCCAAAATAAAGGAATTTTAAATTCGTCCTCTACAAAGCTCGACGATTACTTTCGGGCATAATATGCGGCCTACAAGATCGCCGTTTACTTATGGGAATACTATGGATTTTCTACTTTATAACATTATTTCAATTATTATTAAATCCATCTTCCTTTTAACATTTATTTCAATAACCCGTATAATTAAAATTATATTGTAATTCACCTTCAGTTAATTATAAACTGCACCTTCACCTGAAATATTATTTATTATTTTTTAGGAAATCTTCTTCTTCTTAAACTTAATTTGTAGGATTTTCATCCTGTTTATTTCCAAAATCACTCCTCGGAGGAAGACGTACTGGATCAACTCTAAAAAAATCTTCATAAGTAATGCCACGAGTGATTTCCAAATTATCGATAAATTCACGACTCACGAAGTGAGGAGTGAATTTATCTAGAGAATTTGGAAATCAAGAGTGGCATTTGTTAGGACTATTTAACGAATAAAATAAAGCTGTTTACTCACAAATCATTATTTAACTACAGTTATTTAAAAATATTTTTATATTTAAAGTAAACGGTGATGTTTGAAAACTAATGAGAAACGATAGGTAGCCTACGCTTCTACTGCTTCTTTTGTTTATCACTGCAACCAGATCATACTATTTATTGCCAAAGGAACGCATATGTAAGAATGCTCTCTAGTGGAGAAAAATGAAACACATCAATCTGTATATTAATTCATTTTTGATGTCGTATACATTTAAGAAAGTGCAAACAGTGGTTTCTTTTTTTGGTGGTATAATCAATTGCTACAAATGTTGACATGTAAGCACTATTATATACAATCTGGTAGCCGTATTTGTTATAGGCTCAGTCACTGCAAAATAACGGTCAGACCTGTTCAGAATATTAAAAAGGAGGAGCTTTGCTTAATATATGATAATCCTAACGTTGATAATTATTTCGTGAAACACGTCTCTGATTGGTTGTAATACAGAAATCATTGAAACGTGATTGGTCATTGACTCCCATTTGGGGCATGAGTTAAATAGTCAATATAAGGCGTGATTTTCGTAGGTTGACTATTCAGTTTTAGATAATATGATAAAAAACATCTTTCAACGAAAATATGGCGTATTTTAAGTAATTTTTACGTCAGCTTCTCATTCCATTGTCAGGCATTTTCTGGATTTTTTAAACCACATATATAAACTGCTGAGGTAATTATTTACACACTTACAACATCATATTTTCTTCTTCAAGATATCAGGGATTACCGCACACTTCGTACTTTTAAGTCATGCTTATACAATTACCTGTTAAATAGTTATTTTTTCTAGAGAATTAAATTTATTCTATATCATTCTTTTTTTTTCATTTTCTATCTTGTACATTTTATATTTCATTCCTTAAATCTAGTTTAAATCAAAATATTTTGTAAATAATAATATTATTGTAGACATACCATGTAATATTTATTTTTTATTGTAATTAGATGCACGAATAACACTGGTCAACATGATTTTTGTTTCATGAGTACCAATAGTTGTACTTAATGGAGTTTTTTATCGTGTTTTCAAATATGTATTCGGAATTTTTCCATCGCCCACAGTTTTTTTTATTTCAATTTCAATTAATGGATTAAAATAATAATTTTTAATAAACGTTTTTTCGTCCATTTGCCCACTGTAAATAAAACCAAATTAGCTAACTCAGGAGATTTCAGCTGTGGAAAAGAGATATCAAGGCAAATGGAATCCTAATATGCTGGCCGATTAATGTTGGACTATCAAGAGGGATGCTCCACAGGCGAAATATAGCACAAAATCGTCATTTCTTACTTACGAGGTGAGTCCGAATATTCGAATATTGTGTGGTTACGAATGTATAAAATATTAAAGTGTTTGAAATCATAAATACCCGTCTCTCGGAAACCTTGCGTGATGGAGAAAACCCGATATCATATTTGAATTCAGGAGAATTACTTATTTTTATTTCTGAGAGAAAAAAAAAGTTTCTTTTTTGTTTGTCAGTGTAATTTTTGTATTTTTTAAACCTGGTTGAGTGGTAGACAAGGCCTTAAGGCCTTAACTCTGCCAGGTAAAATAAAGCTATTATTATTATTATTATTATTATAGAACAAGTATCACATTTTCAATATTTAGGATGTGATATAACTTATAGAGAAAATAAATATATAGAAAATAAAGTAAATCAATTTCAGGCTATTTGTGGAACCATAAAAAGAACCTAAGTCGGAAAACAAGGAAAGATACGAAACTTAAATTAAATAAAACAATGGCTGTTCCTTTGTTGTTGTATGGAAGTGAAAATTGGATAATGAAATCAAGGGATGAAAGCAGGATACAGGCTGCGGAAATGCTGTTTTTACGTAATGTGAAAGGATGCACAAGAGCGGATAGAATAAGGAATGAAACTATACGAGAAGAATTAAATATATATAAAATTGAAGATAAAATCAGCGAAAATAATAAGAAATGGACAGAACACTTAATGAGAATGAACAACGAAAGAATACCAAAAAGAACCTTCCTGTATAATCCCAGAGGAACAAGAGATGTTGGCCGACCACGTAGAAGATGGACTCCACTTTTAACTTCGCCGGAACAGGCTGCATAGCCTAAACCTTGTAGTAGAAGAAGAAGATTATTATTAGTATTACGTGTAGTCCACCGCTGTGGTCTCGAGGTAACGTGCTGCCTTGTTACGCAGCGGGCCGGAATCAATTCCTGGTGACGATTTTTTTCGGGGTTTTTCCTCACCTGTAAGGCAAATGTCAGAAAGCTTAGGGCCCAACGGTCCCCGAAAATCATCCGGCTATCATCATTATCATCCTTCACCAGTGTGGAAAGCAACGGGAAGCTACCACACCTATAATTCCATAGTAAAGCTGCAAAGCATAGCATGATGGATTATTATGTGTGTTTTTTTTTTTTTTTTATTCGAATTTATGTGGACGTGATTCTCCCATTAATCCCTAAAATAGAATAAATTAAAAGAAAGAAGGAAGCAACGAAAGAAAAAAACTGATTTCGTGCCGCTTATAAACGAAGACTTGTTCTAGGCGCTATACTACTATAAAAGGCTAATCATAAATTAAGACTTTTCTCGAAGTAAAAGATACATACATCTGTGTATATTATAGTTGTTTAGTAGCAGTCATAAGTAGGTTGCATCAACATAATGTTGTAATTTGTCGCTATCTCGCGGCAAACAACAAACATGAGTTTCACTTGTCAGCTTCTAGTTCCAAGCGACATGAATGGGGGCGCTCTTATCTCTCTCACTAGTGCTGGTATCTGGCGGACACTTCCTGGACGCCCTTTAGCGTCGCATAACAAAGAGATGGCAGCTTCAACAGGGAAATGTTTCTACTTTTTTCTTCCCCCTGCTCCAAGAGGTCATAAAAACACAACACGTGGCTAACATTTGAACAGCAATATTCTCTAGACCTACATAACTCCAGTTGTAATTATTCCTTTCATAAACTACTAGCTAAACACGAATTACGACCGCTGTCCAGAAGTTAAGAAAAACTAATTAAACAGTTGATATCCCTACGTAGTTTATTTATTTCCTTGTTTAGATAGCCAAAAAGTGTAGTACATGAGGCTGCAGAATACTTTGCACAACAATTGACATGACTAACTCACTGGTAGGCCTACATCGAACCAGGAGGTTCATGGCGGAGCGGACATAAGCTCTCTTTTCATCCATATCTTGAATAATATTTTCCAATCATCCCATGTATAACTGGCATCCCTCAAATCATGGTTAATGTTATTCTCCCACCTCATTCTTGGCCTATCTACCGGGCGCTTTACCTCCGGTTTTCATCCAATAAGTGCCCATGCCCCTCTTCCATTCCCATTCATGGCACATGTCCTGTTCAGTTGCTATCTGCTTGATTGAACTGTTCTCATTACATCAGATTTCCTATAAACAAATACTGGTACCGATAAAGTCGACTGTAATTTTTTGTATGGTTTTCCTCAATCGTCAAGCAAATGTTGGATTCGAATTCCATTACATTATTATTTGAATCCATTAATAACTAATCACTTCATAATTAATTAAGAATTTAATATCAGTTACATTGTTCACAAAGCACAGGAATGCAGTCCATATTTAATGTATCTGTGTAGATTCTTTCAAGTTTTGATTTTTAGGCTAAGTTTTAATTGTACAAAGAACGAAATCGGACTACAATGTCACCTCCCATGTGTTAGTCCTAGAAGAACTATTACCGTCTGAAAGAAATGATGGCGTTCCTCTGGCGATCCAACTATTTCTTGCCAGGTGACTGAAACCGTGTGATGGTTATAGCCTATAGGCATTCTGTTAAGATGTATATATAAGACCTCGGGAGTAAATTATAATAACCCATTTTTTTAATGTTTTCCACGTTTTTGGTACAAACAATTATATCCAACTCAATTTTCATTTTCTTCATGTATGTGGCACGTATGGGGAATGAAATAGATGCATGGAAGCTTCTTGTAGGAAAACCAGAGGGAAAACGCCCAGTTGATATACCAAGAATGAAGTGGGAGAATAACATTAACTATGATTTGAGGGAAGTAGATTATACAGGGAATGATTGGAAAGCATTAGCTCAGGATAGGGATGTATGGAGAGCTTATGTCCGCGTGGGCATGAACC
Source organism: Diploptera punctata (assembly GCA_030220185.1). NCBI lineage: Eukaryota > Metazoa > Arthropoda > Insecta > Blattodea > Blaberidae > Diploptera > Diploptera punctata. Next base: position 388,297 of record JASPKZ010007526.1, on the reverse strand, counting down.
TACGGGTTCGATAGTGCCAGTGAGTAAGTAAGTAAATAAATAAGTAAGTAAGCATACAAATCTACTGTGAGATAGCAGCATAATGCAGGCTCGATTTTATAACAACTTTGTAATAGTAAATAATTAGTGAGAATAAAATACTCATAACTCTGAACTTTATAAATGTGGGTTATCATTATTTACCCCCGAGATCTTCATATAATTAACTCACTGGCTCTACTGAACCCGTAGGTTCATGGGCTCGGGAACATAAATTCTCCATAGATTTTGTCATCATAAGCTAATGTTTTCAAATAACTCTCTGTATAATTTACCTCCTTCAAACAATGCGTATTGTTATTATCCCACCCATGAAATTGTGTTATGGCTCTAGGCATACTTATAGTATCTAGGTATTCTGTAAAGATGTGTGGCAATTATATATATATATATATATATATTATATATATACCTCTGGCGGCACTATGGCCCTGGGGTCGACTCAGCCTCTAATGGAAATGAGTACCAGACGCCTGTTCTGGGGTAAAGGCGGCCGTCACGCAGGGCTGACAACCCGGCTGACATAAAGTGCCGATTGTCTAGAAAAAGTGGGAGCCCTAACCTCCTACTACCCCAAGGACCTCCGGGTCTGTTATGGGATCACTTTACTTTATATATATATATATATATATATATCACATTAACTCATTGGAAATATTGAACCCGTAGGTTCATGACCGCGTGCACATAAACTCTCCATACATATCCCTATCATAGCTAATGTTTACAAATCATCCCCCATATAATTAAACACCCTCAAATCATGGGTAATGTTATTCTCCCATCTCATTTTTCGCCTGTGTACTGGACGCTTTCCTTCTGGTTTTTCTAAAAGGAATTCCCATGCCTCTCTTTCATTCCCCATTCATGTCACGTGTCCTGCCCCTCTCAGTCTACTATACTTAACTATTCTTATTACATCTGGTTTCCTATAAAGATTAAGTATCTCACTGTTAAAGTGAAGGTAAAGTGATCCAACTACAGGCCTTAGGCGCCCCTTTGGGCTTAAAGCTCCAATTTTACTAGTCAATCGGCACTCGATGTCAATCCTAGACCTTCCGGCTTGTAGCTTATTGCATTAAACAATTATGCTATTCCATGCTCTCGTAGCTTATTGCTATGTAAGGTCTAGTCTTTTCCATTCACATGTCTGTTCGTCTCTCTTTGGTTCAAAATTGTTTCTATGAACTTTTTTCTCAAATACTCTTAATATTTTCTCCTCCCAGAGTCCATTAAATATAACTAAAAGGATAGCAATTTTTATCTATTTTCAGTTTAACGTTTTTTGAAAGAAGTTGGGATGACAAGATTTCCTGTAATGCGTAATATTTCCAGAATTGAGTTTATGTTCAATATATACTATATAATTCCTTAAAAAAGCTGCAAAGCATAGCATGAAAATGCTATGATTGCAGTGAAAGACCTCCCTCGGGCAGAATTACTGTAGAATATAGAATATATAGAGTGCAACTAATTCAATGCTCAAACTTCTAAGTATGATTGAATAGAACGAAACAATTTTTTTATAAGTCCATGGATCTTAAACTAATTATTATTGAATAAGAAAATCAGAAATTATGCTCTGCTGTAAAAAAACAAAAATAATATAGTTGTATCGTTACTTATGATAATCATGCTTCAAAACAATTTCACTTTGTAATGCTTTACAAAAAATGTTCAAAAGTGCAGCCTCCTGCTTCAATACAAACTCTGCAACGACGTGTCATTGCATGTCACATACGTTCAAAGGCTCATAGTATGCACTTCAAATAGTCATCATCAGCTGCAAGGACTCGAGAGATGAATTCTTCCTTCCATTCACTTTGAGTCCCATAAACGTGCCCCCATGTCGGCCACGGTGGTCTGGTGTTTATGTTCCTAGCCTCGAGTCCCGAGGGTCGATGGATTTTACGGTGTGTGTGTGTGAATGTATCAGGAAATTGAAATCAATACACCTAGAAGCTTCGGACCTCCCCTGAAAAAAACTAAGAGACAAGTCCTTTGGGATGGACTATAAGGCCGGTATTCAAGAACCAAGCTTTCCGCGAAGAGTGACTCTCAGCTCATCTCTCCATGGTTAATTATGCGGGTCATGCAGAACCTACTCTAAGGCCGGTATTCAGAAACCAATCTTTACGCAAAGAGCGACTCTTTCCCTCTCTATGACGAAGAGAGTACTCATAAAACCGGTTTTATGGATACTCTCTACGTCAAAGAGAGGGGGAAAGAGTCGCTCTTTGCGTAAATATTAGTTTCTGAATACCGGCCTAACTGGCTCACTCTATTCAACATCATGTGCTAACAAGATACTTATTTAAAAAAATCCGGGAACAATTGAAATATGAGAGCCTCAACTTACGGAAGACGGGGATGTCATGGCCTAGAGAGATTGGTTCTTGAACACCGGCCTAAGTCGTGGATCCCGACCCTGAAAACTTTAAAGTTCGTAAAAGAAGCTCAAGCGTGAATAAAAAGGCCTCTGAACAAAATTTAACCGATCTTCATCCATCCAAGTAATACCTTAATTCCTTATTAGATGTCTCATTGAGGCGATGTGCTAACCACCTGTCACTCGTTGCCATCTGTAGGTATATAAGTGTAATTAAATTATGGAACACCCATGTTCCCATGCTGGACGTATGGTACATATATAGACCTAGGCCTATATACAAGTGCCCTCACAAACAAAAGTCAAGTGGAGTGAGGTCGGGAAAACGATCAGGCCATCTAATTGGCCAACCACGGCCAACCCACTTCTCACCAAATTTGCGGTTCTAATGTCATCGGATTTCACGAAAGTGTCATAAATAAAGTTACAGCTGTAGTGTTTTTGCGTTTGCAGTAGGCCTATAGCACATTTTCCGGTTTTATAATTCAATAGGCGTAATTTATTAGTTTCATACTCATGGTCATAAAAAAAAGGGTTTGTTTCGGTCTGTTCTATGATCCCTAGAAGTTTTGGTAGTAAATTTAGTTATACTCCGTAACCTACACTGTCACTTGCCGGAATTAAAACTGTCAGCATTTTTTTTATTATTATAGCAACTAAAATTCCCAATCTTTCTTCATTATTTGCACAATAATTATCATAAGTAATGCCACGAGTGATTTCCAAATTATCGATAAATTCACGACTCACGAAGTGAGGAGTGAATTTATCTAGAGAATTTGGAAATCAAGAGTGGCATTTGTTAGGACTATTTAACGAATAAAATTAAGCTGTTTACTCACAAATCATTATTTAACTATGCTTATTTTAAAATATTTATATATTTAATGTAAACGGCGATGTTTGGAAACAAATGAGAAACGATAGGTACGCTTCATCTGCTTCTTTTGTTTATCACTGCAACCAGATCATACTATTTATTGCCAAAGGAACGCAATATTGTATGAATGCTCTCTAGTGGAGAAAAAATTAAACACATCAAACTGTATATTAATTCATTTCTGATGTATGATGTAAATATGACAATTATATTTTTCTGGATTATTACCTGGGAAAAAATACATTTAAGAAAGTGCAAACAGTAGTTTCTTTTTTTGGTGGTATAATGAATTGCTATAAATGTTTTTTATATTAACTCCTGCAAGCGCTATGTGTTGACATCTATGCACTATATATACAATCTGGTAGCCGTATTTCTTACGGCCCGAGTCACTGCAAAGTAATGGTCAGACCTGTTCAAAATATTAAAAAGGAGGAGCTTTCTTTAATATGGTATATTTAACACTGATAAATATTTCGTGAAACACGACTCTGATTGGTTGTAAAACAGAAATCATTGAAACGTGATTGGTCATTGACTCCCGTTTGGGGCATGAGTTAAATAGTCTTTATAAGCATTTACAATTCAACTTCTCATGGTGTCCAGCAAATTATATAAATAATATGAAATTTCCGACTATTTTCCGGTTTTTTCATGGGATGAAAGAATAAATCCCAATTTTTTGAGTGCTAAATTGGATTAATTCTAGTAAATCTAATTTTGTAAAAATGTTTTTAATATGTGTAAATAATAAAAACTTATAATTTATATGTATGGTAAAGTCTTGATTAAGAATAGCGAAGTAATTAATTTTTTAATAGTATATTACGATGCGAGGTTGGGAAGTGGTTTTTACAGAATCGAGGAAATAGCGAGGTTTTTAATTTCCGAGATTCTGTAAAACACTTGTACATAATTTTTTTGAACGATGGTGTTTTCAAAATAATAAATAACAGTAAAATAATAACATCTTTGTTGGAAATTTTTGCGTTCATTATAAACAACTGACTAACGTAAACAGTGTGGGCAATGTTTATTAGTTGAAACAACACGAAGCCGTGAGACCAATTTAGTGATACAATGACGGTAAGTACGTATTTATTGTTTTATATTGTTTCAAATAAAGTTCAGTTCATTTAAAATGTAATGATTTGTTTCGTATAATATATATTAACACTACCTTTTGGATATTTTTTTTGTATATAGGCCTACATGTAGTGTACATAGAGGGCAGTGATTTCACTTCCCACACGCGTGTCTGTAATATATAATATTACAGTATAGTCATTTTATTACTTTATTTACTTACTCTTACTTACTCACTGGCACTACTGAACCCGTAGGTTGATGGCCGCGCGGACATAAGCTTTCCATACATCCCTATCCTGAGCTAATGCTTTCCAATCATTCCCTGTATAATCTACTTCCCTCAAACCATAGTTAATGTTGTTCTCCCACCTCATTCTTGGTCCACCAACTGGGCGTTTTCCCTCTGGCTTTCCTACAAGAAGCTTCCATGCAAGTTATTTTATTACAGTATATTTATTTAGGTTGGTAACCCCGAAATGTAGCAAGCTGAACTTTCAATCATATTCACCTTTGCTGTTAGTACGACAAAACGCACTATTGCGCAAAAAACTATTAGAACATGAATTATGTTACGATAAAACACTGCAAATAATCTCACGTTAAAATTACTTTATCCATATCTTATTTTTTTAATCGTACGATTTTTTCGTCACTGACAGCAATTTCTTGCCTACTTCCATTTTGAAATGCTTTTTTCCTTTCTTCCAGTTCCTTTCTAAAAATCCCAGCTTTTCTTTCTTCAACTTTTGCTTTTTCTCCTTCGGACAATTTATTTTTCCGATCTAACTCTGCTTTCTTATATCTTGAACTAAACTCCACAGCGCGACAGGCCTAGAAGGCCCTTGGCCTACTAGCCGGGTAAACTACCCAATTTAATATTAAACTACTAGTCAGTTGGTAAAAGAAGCCAAGTATTGGATGGATAATGTGACTGGAACGGGCCAATAGGCCTTTATTCGTGTCTTGTATGCTTGATTATCATGATGAATTAATTAATTAACCAATTAGACACTGACATGTATATAACTACTAATAAAATTAAACGCAAAAGTAATTAAATATCAAGTCGTACAACCAAGTTTACTATAAACGAAATGTGCAGGAAACTGAAATTGAGGGAGCTTAAGAAAGCTACTAGCAGGAACTGTGTCGAAACATGATTTTTAGACAAATCACGAACTATTTTCTTATTATGTAGGCATACAATTTACTAAATAGATTTGAAGTCGCCTATTCCTGCCTCTACAATCTCGGTGAAACGAAATCGAAGTGTTCCTCTCTAAAGAAGTCCGGTTCTCGAATTTTGCTCACTTGGGAAAATCTATCGAACTAAGACCGAAATTGAATTAGCGAACCTCGTGCCAATAGAGGGAAATATTGCCCCTAGACAAGACCGATTACATAAGAAACCTTACTAAAGAAAGAAGAGTAATCTTACGTTGTACAAATACCCTCAATGCTGTTCTATTAGTACCTAATTTATCATGCTTCTTTGTTATTTCCTTCCTTTCAGCGCCTTAATTTGAAAATGGGAAGGTGAGAGAAATCGTGGCATAGATCGTCAGTAAACATAAAGATATGTTGGGCGTGTCATTGTTGACAGACATGCGAGAAGTCAATCACTGGATAACAAGCTATCGATCAGGTCTACAAACATAATGCATGGCCTCCTTGTATCTAGTAGCCTACATTGTTGTTCAATAGACTTTCTAGAGGTGTGTAATTTATTTATAACGACGATCTAGTAAATTGGTATTTAAATTGAATACACGGCCTACTTGTAAATTGCGTATTATTGTTCAATTACTTTCAAAGACTTACTCTGAACCTGTTTCAAACTTATTACAGGAACATTAACCCAAATTAAATTGTATAGCAACATTTTAATCTAAATCATACTGCCGTTCTACAGGCTGTTCTGAAAAAAAATCCTAAACAGATTTCTCATCTATATGTAGGCCTATAAAAACGAATGTACGTCTTGTGTTTGTTTGCCCTTTATGCATCACTACACCATTCATCCGATTGTGGTGGGGATTTTGCAAAATGTTCAGGAGTTTCCCGGGAAGGTTTTAGGCAATAAGAGAGTTGTAATACTTAACTTCTTCACCCTTAAAATCACTCTTTGTAATAAAAAAAGTATTTTCGGAACTTTTCGAACTCTTAAATGACTTATGCTGATTAAACCGTAACATATACACCAAATTAATGTACACAGAATTGAATATCTAAAAAAAATCTACAAAAAAGTCCGCGACAGCATATGTCTATATTATACGGATAACTCATATAACCATTTTGTTCATTGCTGCCAAGAAGCTCGGGATGACTAGATTCTCGGGCAAGCATAGCACCGCACGGCGGGCATTCTTTTACGGTTAACTAATCAATAATCATTTGTGTCTTTCAGCTCATTTATGCCAAAAATATCTCTAAAAATAATTACAATATAAAATTATAATTATTTTTCTCTTTACTTATTCAACTAAACATAGAAACACATTTAATTTATTTAGGCGTAGCAGTGCTCGCCAGGAATTAACTAGTTAAACATAATTCAAGATTATGTATGTTAAGGGGTGGCAGTAGTAAAGAGGGATAAAACAAGTAGCAAAAAAAAAATCCTTCACGCAGAACTGCGTAAATTAGGCGAATTACTCAGTAAGTCGAAGTTATGGTCTGATTTTACTGGTTTACGGAATATATATTTCTTTTGTTAATCATTAAATTGGAGAAACTCAAACAAAACAACATAACCTCAATGGAGGTTCAGAATAAATTTTAAAAGTATCATACAATTTATACACCTCTTGTACACTGTATCACTTATACAGTGTTTATTGTAGTATGTAATTTTTGTATAATTTTACTATTCGCTGGTTGAGTGGAAGAGAAGACCTTATGGCCTTAACCCAGTCAGCTAAAAATAAAGCATTATTATTATTATTATTATTATTATTATTATTATTATTATTATTATTATTATTATTATTATTATTATTTTGTTAGCCAAAAGAACTGGAATAAGAACAAGAGGACTGGAAGGCATGGAGTGGATGGAAAAAGACGAGTGGAGAAAGAAAATAAAACTTTAGGCACAGAAAGATGTGTAAACATTAAAATCTGTATATAATAATAATACTAATAATAATATTTATTATTATTATTATTATTATTATTATTATTATTATTATTATTATGTCCACCGCTGTGGTCTCGAGGTAGCGTGCTGCCTAGCCACGCAGCGGGCCCGGGTTCGATTCCTGGTCGGGGCAGGCTCCTGGGTGAGATTTTTTTCGAGGTTTTTCCTAACCTGTAAGACAAATGTCAGAAAGCTTAGAGCCCAACGGTCCCCGAAAATCATCCGGCCATCATCATCATTATCATCCTTCATCGGCATGGAAAGCAACGGGAAGCTACCACACCTATAATTCCCTAGTAAAGCTGCAAAGCACGGCATGAAAATGCTATAATTGCAGTGAAAGACCTGCCCTCGGGCAGAATTACTATGGATGGATAGATTTTATTATTATTATTATTATTATTATTATTATTATTATTATTATTATTATTATTATATTATTGTAAGAGTTTTGAACTGAGATGAGTATAAATCTTGTATAAAAGTTATACATGGGATAATTGGTACAGGGCTAATGTTTAACTGCAAATTACATTGTTCATCCTTCATTGCCCATACGCTAAACTCGAAACTCTCTGTAACTACTTATGTATTTCACAGAAGACTACAGTGATATTCAGAACCTTGTTTTAATACAAATAAAGTTTATCTTTTACATACATTCTTATAAACGTAATGTTGTTTCTACATCTTTAGACATGAAAAATTTTCCTTCCGTCAAAGTCTAAGTACTAAATACATCTTTGTGCCAGTTTCATGTCGGACAGATTTGGCATGTAGTAAATATTTTCCACATTTTATTTCGAATTTCGAGCTAAGTTCTCTCTAACATACCTATATCAAGAGGGCGCGTAAACGGAACTCAAAAACATTAGGCTATCGTACAATAGATTACTCAAACTCCGTACTTAGAGCTGTATATTACATTCCAATTATATGGAAAAACCCACCTAAACTAAAAGAAAACACAGGAGGGAAGACTTTCATGTATAGCATTTTATTATTGTCTTTGTTCGGATTAAAACTGCTATCTTTAGTGTGTGTGAATTACTTGAATTTTGTATATCGATTCTGATTAAATGAAGGACTCAAAATAAACTAAAATGAGAAAGCAAATAATTGTGTAAAATAAAAACCGTCCACTCGTGTCCGGAGTAATGCCAGGTCGAGGGATGGATATATAAGGGTGCCAGGTGACTAGGCCTGTCGCATATCATAAAGTAAAGTGATCCCACAACAGGCCCGGAGGCCCTTGGGGTAGTAGGAGGTTAGGGCTCCCACTTTTTCTAAACAATCGGCACTTTATGCCAGCCGGGTTGTCAGCCCTGCGTGACGGCCGCCTTTACCACCAGAACAAGCGTCTGGTACTCATTTCCGTTAGAGGCTGAGTCGACCCCAGGGCCATAGTGCCGCCAGAGGGTTTGGGTCAGTTTAAAAATCCTGACCCCAACGGGACTTGAATATCATAGGAGTAAATTAAATGAAACATAATGGATGGCATGAGTATGGAGAAGAGCTGGAATGAATTTTTGGCAAGAAACAATCTCTTCTGGTTTTCATTCGTTCGCCACGAACCCCACATGAAGTGACCGAGACGCGAACTCGGGGCTCAGAGGTGGAAGGCGAGTGACAACCATTTTCATCACGGAGCCGGCTCGAATAATTACGTAATCCCTTTTTATTATGCAACTGTGGAACAGGATTAAGCGCAAACTGTCAGATAACCCTGGTCCCTTCTTTTTCTTTTTGATCAAAAAGTCCCAGATATCGTATCTGTTCTATAATAATACTCTTTTTTATTACAACATATAATTATTTGACATATCAATAATGATTATTGTTCATACTATTTATAATGAAGAATGTAAATAAATAGGAAATTTATAATCTAAAAGATATTGAGAAATAGAAGAATCATAAGCAGATGTAAAATTAAAGGATTTCTCTGCTAATTTTTCCTCAATTTTAATGAAGGAAAACGACAATGTTTTATTTCATATTACACGAGTTCATAATCATTATTGCCATTAAACATGAAAAAAAATTAAGCTTAGATCCTTCCATTGTGATTTTTTTCAGAAACGGCATCTCATGTTACAGACAGTTATTTAAGATTTGGGTTTTCTCACAAAACATGTAAACAGAATAACTTCAGTAATCAATTAAATTGGTGTTTACTTGATGAAAATCCATAACTTATTTAATTAAATAAAAATAAAACTTAAAGTTTCATGTGATTTTCATATTTATTAAAATATACAGCTGTAACTAACTTATATTTTAATAAATATGAAAATCACATAAAACTTTAAGTTATATTTTTATTTAATTAAATAAGAATAACTTCAGTTGAAATGGATTTTTGGAGAAGAGCTGTCAGAAAATCTCGACTGGAAAAAATTAAAAATGCAGAAATTAGAAATAGATGAATGCAGAAAGGAATATAGCCTAGTGGATGAGATTGAACACAAAAGGCTGAAATGGTATGGACACATAAGAAGAATGCTGGATGGAAGACTACAAAAGGCTGTATATGAATGGAAAATTGAAAGAAGGAGCAGAATAGGAAGACCAAGTACAACCTGGAAGAATAACATTCAAAATTCAATGAGGAAATTTGGTGTAACAGATGAAGACACAGAGGACAGAGAACGATGGAAGGGGAAATTTGTGAATGTTTGTTGCAAACTGATAGTCTAAGTCCGTAGTTATATATATATATATATATATATATATACTAAGATTGGTTGGAGAAAACCCTCAATGATGGGGGAAATTCTCAATAAAAAATTCTCATTATAAAAAAAAATAACGCGTAAATCATAATTGTAAATAAGTGCAGAAAACAAACACTAATCAATAAATGTACTTCATAGCTATATTAATTTGGAACATACTACAGATAAATGTGCGAAATAAACGCTTGTATATTTGAATTGAAAATATACAGATCGCATCCTTATGGCGCACATTATTCTACGAGACAGCTCACAAATATTGTATAATTCATAATTGGGTCATTCTAAACAAGAGATGGAATATCCATGATTAATACAATATATGACCCGAGGACAGAGGGTTATGCAGTTCACTGATTGGCTGTTCATATGAGGGGCGTACTATGCGCGTCTGATATGACATGAACACTATAGGGAATATCACTGGATAGCTGAGTGCGCTGATACACCACGGCAACTTCTCCGACATAACCATAATGCAGGAAGTCTATGTAAAGAGTAGCAGGCGTCAACGTTGGGCAACATAAAATATGTCACATTGAATTTGCACCACAAACGTCATATTTTAGAACTATACTGTAATGTGATACACACTTTGAGGAGTATGTGATATAGAATATGTATTAATACTAATATTGATACGAATTATCGTACAAAATGGGTGTTGGAACGGAAATATGTTATTACTTACTAGTTTTAAAAGTGTTTTGGTTTAGTTTATTTTAATCTGAGGTCGTTTTTTTAACAGAGCGTGGAGGGTGACATTGGGGACTTCAAATGTTAGTATACTTAAAGAATTCGGTACATAACCGCACACACATAAGTAATGCCACGAATGGTTTCCAAATTATCGATAAATTCACGACTCACTAAATGAGGAGTGAATTTATCTAGAGAATTTGGAAATAAAGAGTGGCATTTGTTAGGACTATTTAACGAATAAAATTAAGCTGTTTACTAACAAATCATTAGTTAAATGCAGTTATTTAAAAATATTTATATATTTAATTAAACGGCGATGTTTGACAACAAATGAGAAACGTTGTTTCATTTGTTCATCACTGCAACCAGATCATATTCATTGCCAAATAGAATAGCAATATTGTAAGATTGCACCCTAGTGTAGAAAAAATGAAACATAATTATAGGTCATTATTCATTTCTGATGCCCTATGATGTAAATATGTCAATTATATTTTTTTTGCAACGTTAATTCATGGGAAATAATACGTTTAATAAAGTGCAAACAGTGTTTTTTTCTGGTATAATCAATTGCTAAGAATATTTTTCTATTATATCTCGCAAGCAGAATCTGGTTAAATCCGTCCACTATATATACAATCTGGAAGCCACTTGGTAAAATGAAAGCGATAAAATGAAAGTGATAAAATCAAGGTGAAAAACGACTGTGATTAGTTGTAAATCAAAATTCATAATCGGTATAGAAAGAGGTATAGAGATGGGCTTGGTATGGGAGAAAAATATCAGGAATGAAAGAAATGTTTGGAGGAACGTTAGGAAGAGTGACAGATATAGACAGTCAGTACACAGAGGCAGAGTGTAGCCAGGAAACATCACTCATCCTCCAATCAGAACTTATATTATCCTGGGGGAGAGAGAGATACCCTGACACTTTGGGTGGAGGTGATAGAAGTGCGGTTGCATGGTTCCACATGGGAGAAGGTCTACAAGCGAGGACGGCATTAAATTATGTCCTTTGTGCAAAGAGCGGAAAACTGGCAACGTATTATGTCATTTTGACAACGAAATAGAACTACTTAGTTTGCAGTTTTTTTTTTACCAGAGCTTTCTCAGATTAGTTCGAGGGATGTTGGCTATTGGGATGTCTTTGGAGGAGGGGGGGAGATCGAGCAAGAGAAAATAAGCAAGTTGTTAGGCACAGTGAAAAAATTGACAGAGGGAAAAATTGAGGGTCAATGAAGAGATTGATAGTATTAATAATGAGAACATCAATAAGGTATTTGTTTCCTGTCTCCAGTTGTATTATATATTAAGTTGTGCTATTTAAATAGTCTTATATTCTATTTGAAGTGTGTGTGGGGTTGTATGTGTATATGTTTATGAATTTGTTTTGTAGGTTAAATTGTTGCTATAAAAAGGACAAATCACCTACAATGAGAGACACTTAGAAAGTTAATATATTTTGCTTGAAAGAGTTTTTTTTTTTACCTTTGATTTAAATTACTTATTATTTTTAGGTCGACCGCAATAGTCTCGGAGTAGCCTTGTCCCTTGACAAGCTTCCTTGGTGAGGTTTTTTTTTCGGAGTTTTTTCTCATCTATAAGACAAATGTCAGGAAGCTTTGAGGCCCAAACGGTCTGCGAAAATCATCTGGCCATCATCATCATCCCCTGTGTGGAAAACAACGGGAAGCTACCACACCTATAATTATCTAGTAAAGTTGCAAAGCTTAGCATGAACATGCTTCGATTGCAGTGAAGGACCTTCTCCAGGGCAGAACACTATAAATAAAATTATTTTTAGGTTCAGGGATGAGAGATAATGTTTTATACCTGTTATTTGTAGATGTGCCTGGGATGTAAATATTCTAGACATATATTTAATTGTGTATATAGGCTAATTTACTCGTGAAACAGGAATATGCACGTACGACCAAAACGGGCTTGTCATTGTAAGTTTACGGTATTATCTGCCGAAAAATCAATAAACTTCCACTACTAGGCTACTATTTTTATCTGCTTTCTTTGTTTATATTTACCCTGTTTATATTTACTTTTTACACACACCCACGGGGATGCTAAGAGGCGCATAAAATATCTATAACTACACAAATCCATCCATCCATAGTAATTCTGCCCGAAGGCAGGTCCTTCACTGCAATCATAGCATTTTCATGCTATGCTTGCAGCTTTACTAGGGAATTGTAGGTGTGGTAGCTTCCCGTCGCTTTCCACACCGGTGAAGGATGATGATGATAATGATAGGGATGATGATGGCCATATAATTTCGGGGACCGTTTGGGCCTTAAAGTTTTCCTGACATTTGTCTAACAGGTGAGGAAAACCCCCGATAAAAATCTCACCCAGAAAAACTGCCCCGACCGGGGATCGAACCTGGGCCCGCTGCGTGACAAGGCTGCACGATACCTCGAGACCACAGCGGTGGACAACTACACATATATCTTCGTTAAATACGGAAATCTTAAAAGCAAATCCGTATGTCCTAGACTGGCAATATAACTCATGGCTACTTGCGCTGTAGCTAAAGACGCTGACCAAAAAAAGATCAAAGATAATTAGCATAAGTAATGCCACGAGTGATTGCAAATTATCGATAAATTCACGACTCACAAAGTGAGGAGTGAATTTATCTAGAGAATATTTGTAAATCAAGAGTGACATTTGTTAGGGTTATTTTACGAATAAAATTAAACTGTTTACTCACAAATCATTATTTAAATAAAGTTATTTTAAAATATTTATATATTTAATGTAAACGGCGATGTTTGAAAACAAATGAGAAACGTTTGTTGCTTCACTTGTTCATCACTGTCATATTATTTATTGACAAAGGATCGCAATATTATAAGAATGCACCCTAGTGGAGAAATTTATAAACAACATTATAGGTATTAATTAATTTCTGATGTCCTATGATGTAAATATGTTAATTGTATTTTTCTGCAACGTTATTTCCTGCAAAATAATTCGTTTAAGAAAGTGGAAACAGTGGTTTCTATTTTTTTATGGTATAATCAATTGCTATAAATGTTTTTATATTATCTCCCCCAATCACTATCACCTGACATTCGTGCACTACATATATAATCTGGTAGCTGTATTTCTTGGTGAGTCAGTCACTGCAAAATAATGCTATGACCTATTCAGAATGTTAAAAAGAAGGAGCTTTCTTTAATATGATAAACTTCTTTGATAAATTCGAGGTGAAACACGACTGTGATTGGTTGTAATTAAAAAAATCATTGAAATGCGATTGGTCATTGAATCCCATTTGGGGCATCAGTTAAATACTCACGAAGAACCTAATGTTAAGTCTAGGTGAAAACCCGACCGGAGTGAAGTTTTCTTGGGTGCGTAAAAATCACGAGTAAAGTAACTTATGACTCATTCGAAAAATAAATATTTATTTTAAAATAATCACCTGATAATAATATCACATAGTAACTTACACCAACATGATAATTGCATGGCTGAGTATTTCATTCTAATAAGATATTTTACTCACCTTTGCTACGTGGTCTTCATCCATTAGAAAGTCAACAGTCCCATCTGTAAAACCATAAAAACAAACACTTTAAAACAAGATTCGAAAAAATGAACTTTTTTGGAAAACATAATGAAAATTGTTACAATTACACGCTCACACACATAATAATTCCATTTTAAAGGATTTCGGCACTTTGCATCTTACTACTTTAAGGTATCCAATTATGCATGTCCGCTAATATCTGACAAATTTTGCTCAGAAGCTTATTTGAAACTTGGGGTTATTTTATGTGCCGTAAATTCATGACACGGGATCTCTAGTTTTTACTTCCCTTCCGGAGGGATGTCACACTCAAAATTGTACGCCCTTAAAAATCAATTCATCTCAGATGGGTTTGAACCTGCGAACCTCGAATCCAGGTGCAGGCATGGTAATCTAATCACTAGGTCACCAGGACTGGTTATCACATTATTCCTACGAATTATAAATAAATAATAAATTACACCTTCATAGTATTTAAAAAACTTACTAAAGTTTAAATATACCATACAAAAATAATTTTTAAACTAATTTTATTTAACCTATATCTATATATTTTGGGGTTGTTTTTAATAAACATATTCAGGTTAAGGTACAAACACACACATATAAGTATATACTTTTAGTCGGTTCCGGTGGTTTAGTTGTTTAGCCTACTATGATCACCTCTGGTTTCGTGGCTCGTGGGTTTCATCAACTCGACGAAGGCAATATTGCTTTTCAAAGACGTAAATATACAAAACAACCTCAAGTTTCAAATAAGAGGCTTCTGAGCAAAACGTGTCCGCCGTTTCTCGCCCAGATTTACATTGCGATGCTAATGACGTGAGCTGATAAGAACATCGTTAAATAATTTAACCACTATATAATCATTACTTTCAGATAATTGTGATTCTTTATAAGGTAGTTCATATTTAATGTAATACTACAAGATAGTTAATTCCGTCATCACGGCTACTTTATTTTTAATAGAAGAAATTAATATACCAGCAGTTACATTAAAAGCTATTGACATGGAGTTGTCAGTCTCCCATCCGGCGCCTCCCCAGGTGGCGGATAGGAGAATGCTCACCAGATATGGCGGGTACTGGGGAAATAAAATACCCAGAGCGGACCAAAAATAGCGCTGCTGCCTTGCAATAAGGTACTGGACTATCAAAGGCTAGATGAAGAAAACCTTGAACAAAAAGTGCGCGTCCCCCAGGTTGGGGGGTTGATGAATCGGGCTAGCTCCTCGTTCAACACAAAAATAAAAAAAATGCTAAAAAACCAAACATCATGACTCGGAAAAACACTCTAGGACGATTATGCCAGAGGACAAATTGCCTAACATTGTTATGGAATGGATCCCAATAGGAAGGAGGAAGAAAGGAAGACAGAAGAAAACTTGGATAGAAGGGGTGCAAGCAGCTATGAATATCAGAGGATTGCAGGAAGATCAATGGGCGGACAAAGAGGAATGGCGTCAGCGGAAGATGGCGGCAGCTGCCATGATACCGGATGATGACGATGACATTCTAAGAGATATCGTCAATCAAACTTTCCGATTAATCTTCTTATTTGTTATCGGATGCACAGTTGACAATTATGGAACTATACGTATTCATTTTTTTCCACCTAGGTAACTCACTGCCACTATCGAACCAGTAGGTTCATGGCCGCGCGGACATAGGCTCTCCATACATCCCTATCCTGCGTTAATGTTTTCCAATCATTCCCTACATAATCTACTTCCCTCAAATCATAGTTAATATTATCCTCCCATCTCATTCTTGGTCCACCAACTGGGCGTTTTCCCTCTGGTTTTCTACAAGAAGCTTCCATACACGTATTTCATTCCCCATTCGTGCCACATGTCCTGCGCATCGCAATCTATGAGACTTAACTGTTCTTATTATATCTGGCGTCCTATGAAGACCATGTAGTTCACTGTTATGTAGTCTTCTCCATTCACCTGTCTGATCATCTTTCTTTGGTCCAAAAATTTTCCTAAGAACTTTATTCTCAAATACTCGTAATCTCCTTTCCTCCCTTAAAAGCTATAAAATAAAATGTATTTTTTCTTGGACTAAATATAATACGCATAATTCGAATTTTGAAACAGAATTCAATTATAATTTGTTAATTTATCTCGTCTCAAGTAATTAGCATTCGAACATAATTTGATATCTTAACTCAGAAAGATGTGAAGTGTCAAATTCTTAAAAACAGAATTATTATATAGAATGCTTACTTATGTTTAATAAATTAGACATTTGGATGTTAAATTCTGGAACTTAGCACTCTTATAATTAAGGTATTCGATATGTGGTTTGAATTTAAATTCAGTTGCAAAGCATGCTATTGATTTGAAACCAATTAAGACAGTTATCGAATATACATAAATAAAACGAACTAAACAATTACCATAACTTAGCGTTGAAAATAGGTATTTGAAATTAAGAATAGTATCGAAACAATATTCTACAGAAATGGATTTCTGGAGGCTTTAGGCAAAAGTTCATAAGGGACAAATATAATATTATATTGTTATAAGAGAAAATATGAAACTGTAAGGATATCTTAAGAAGTCTATTAAAACATAGAGTTAAGATCGTTTGGTCACATATTTATTAATTAAAGTTAAAATAAAATAACCAGCCTCACATTATTGTGATCAGAGCTTCCGAGTACAGTTCATAGGGTCCCGGGATCGATTCTCTATCAAATCACACGTATTTTTCTTTAGAGGGGATTAATCCTTGGATGCTCATTTAGGTTAAGTTTAGGTTTAAGGAGTCTCTTAGCGTTTCATTAAAATTTATCATTCGTCAAATCGTCGGATTAATGCAACTCCACTTTTCAGAAGCACCACCTCAGACAGGGATACAATTCCGCCAATGCCAGAAGAATACCAAAAATGTCGTAAGACAATTGGTGGTATTACAAAAATATTAAATAGAATAGTTACATTATGTTATATTATCAATTTTAACTATTTTATGAACAATATAGCATACATTACATTGCCAAGGATGGTGTATAAATGGAATCTAACAGGAAAAGGAGTTGAGATGGATATATATGGAATCATTAGTTCAATATAAGAAATGTGATTGAAATATAGGGCATGGAAAACGAGATGAGACTGAAGAATTGCTATAATAATTTTAATAACGGCTGCAGAAGATATAAAACACATTGAAATGCGTGAAAGAAAAAAAAACATTAATTTCGAAATTGAAAATATCCCTTAAATAGGTAAGTTTTCAGTCATCATTCACGGAGTATAAATAAACTGAAAATTGAATTACATTTTATACACACGAGCACTTGTATACACACACATAATACACTGCAACACTAGCTTGTGACATAGAAGGTCACTCGACAGAAGCAAAAAAGAAAAAGGGATGAAAAAAAATAGAACTGAGGAGCTGACCCCTGGCTTGTTAGCAACCTATCATACAGAAACGATATATCGATCTATCGCTTCTCGCTGAGAAGGCAGTAAAATCTGTCTTTACGTCCTCATAAACTGACACATTGGAAACCGGGCGTACCGTGTGATCACAGAGACACCTGGCGAGGCTTTAATAAATTTCTCAAACAATCCCATTTCAAACAGTGGCATCTGCCCAATAGAAGAGAATTGTTTGCTGTTCAGAAATTCAATATTGATAATACAAGAAAGTTTTTCTTATATTAGACCTATCTAAATGCCTATCCACAATACAAATAAATAAAAATAAACAGTACACTGAGTTTAATGGGATGTAGCTGTAAGTAGGGTAATAAGAGCACGTAATAATAATAATAATAATAATAATAATAATAATAATAATAATAATAATAATAATAATAATAATAATAATAATAATAATAATATATCCTTCATGCGGTGCCATACCGTTCATCCGATCGTGATGGGGCTTTTTGAAAAATGTTCAGGAATTTTCCGGGAAGTAAAATGTCTCAATAATTAATATTAATTATACAGATTGCACACGTAAAATTCGGATAAATACCTTCAATTAATAAGGCAATATTAAGACAGTGCTTTGTCAATGAAAAAATAACCACAAAAATAACTGTGAATTTGGCCCTAATACCAAACCGCGAATTCTATCACAGTTTAGTTTTTACAAATTAAACTGTGTTTTAAAATACGGAATAGTTATTATAACAGTCAATAGAGTGAATTTTATTAATAACAGTTGAGTCACCTACTGTGATGTGCAAAAATGTATTGTTCGTAGTATCATTTTATTTTTAAGAATGGCAATATGTCGAGAGCCTGTACAATAAAAATAATTGTTTTTCTAAGAATAAGTGATTCCAAGAACACCCCTGCCTCTGGGCATAGATCACATGTCGATGGAGATTTCGTAACAGTTTCATATTTGCTATTTTTCTTGAACTAATATTTGAGCGTTCAATCGTATATTTTCAGGAATAAAACTCAAAACAGGAAACAGATAATTATAATTCTGCTGAGCTACAGGAAATGGGAGTGCCTCATAAAACTATTGTCGCAATGCAGTAACCAAACTCATCACTCGATATTTTCAGCACCAAAATGCGATGAAAACTGGAAACAAACATTCATAATCACAGTGACGTTCATCACCGCCTTTTAAAACAAATGACAGATAAAAAGCGAGCCATGAAAAACGACCGCGCGTTATGTGCATACTGGGCAGATAAGCAGAAACAAATGAGCGCTGTGAGTTTCAACGCCAGCTTGACTACATCAAGCCTTAACTTCCAATTATCGCGGTCCAGGTAGCCGTTAACAAGAACCATCATAACATATAGAATTATATAATGTATTTAGAGACAGAAAAAAATGACGTAAACCACCATTACAATGCCATTGCTTTTTTCCAAAACTTAAAACAATATTTGATATCGCGGTTATCCTAATATCAATCAAATTTCTGAAGAAGGCAATGGCGATTGCTACACTAGTCAAGATCACTTTTTTCTTTCTCTTAGGCCGGTATTCAAGATCCAAGCTTTCCGTGAAGAGCGACTCTCAGCCCATCTCTCCATGGTTAATTATGTGGATCATGCAGAACCTACTCTAACTGGCTCACTCTATTCAACATCAAGTGCTAACAAGATATTTATATAAAAAAAGTTTCCGGGAACACATTGGAAGATGAGAGCCTCAGCATACGAGAGACGGAGATGGCATGGCTAGAGAGCTTGGTTCTTAAATACCGGCCTAAATTGAATTGAATTTATGTAGCCACTTTTCTATTTAAAACAGTTTTATGCATACATTTCAACAGTTTTTCGAGCACGGCGTCCACATTTGAATGGGTACATATATTTATTTTTATTTTGTATCCTATATCTCATTTACCAGCAGATAAATATGGCTTTTTTGTGCAAATTTTATTTATTTTAATTTATTGAGACACGTATCTTTCGACACATTGATATATTAGATCTATACCACTAGACCGTGTATGAAGTGTTGAAATAAAATCTACTTAGGCTCTACTATATTTCCTTAATTTCCGGTTTAGAAATAAGGAGGAGGTACTTAGATATAAACCAACAAGATACTTTCGCCGAATGTACAGGAAAACGCTCACTGTGTTTACAAAGAGACCTAAAACACGTCTGGGGAAAAGAATCGTATATACTCAACCTAGGATTTAAGGAGAGGTCAGGGCTTGCTTGGTTTAGGCTAGGGGCATGGAAATTTCTAAAAATTAGATACCATCACGATATGCGAATATGTCCAATGTGCGGGAACTTTGAAGATGAGATACATATAGGCTATTAGGAAAATGTAATGATTTAGAATATTGGAGACGTCAGTTATTACCGGAAAAATTTCTAAATTCAAATCGGGAAAGATTGGCATGCTACGAGTTATTAGTAAATCCAGAAAATTGGATAAACGTCGGTAAATTTCTGGACAAAACGCGGAAAATAAGGACAACACTCATTCATGAATAAATATATGTTATCAAAATGCAATACCATTAATTCTTAACAATTATATATAAATTAATTAGTGTATAATGCTATTGTGTTATTATTTAATTGTAATATTACTGTGTTTTCTTTATGTAATTGTAATGTTAATGTTTTTTAGTGTATAATGCTATTGTGTTATTATTTAATTGTAATATAATTGTGTTTTCTTTATGTAATTGTAATGTTATTGCTTTTTTTGTTGTTTATTTTTCTTTACACTAGTACCAATTATTACTTTATTGTAACGGACTGTCAACAGCACGTACGGCTTACTGCCCATGCGACCCATATTTGTGAATAAAATTGTAAATATCTTACTTTTTGTCTAATAAAGTCCTACTACTACTACTACTACTACTACTAATTTCCGGTTAGAGTTAGTACAACGTTAGAAGATCCATAATTACTCGCCAGACCTAGCTCCGTGCGACTCCCCCCCCCAAAAAAAAAACAAATCTGTCCTACCGATCGAGTCTGTGTGAAAGTCAAGAAGACACACTCTAGAACAAGAAATCACAAATTCCTGCAGAACTGTTTACAACAATGGAATATCTGCAATGAGCAAGGAGTATAATGAAAGAAATAACATTTTAATAATATATATTATTGCAGCCAATGGCCATGTAGAATGATCGTGTTCATGCGTTCAATTATTTTAATGTCTTTCAGAAGTCTGTTATCGAGGTTCCTATGTTTTTGCACTGTAATAGGGAGACCCACATAGTTTGCACTTGCACTTTCCTTCTGGGTTATGACACTTCACATTATGCATATCCGGTGCTGGAAACTATGGACCGCGATTCTTGTCACGTTGTGCCTGATGTAGTATCTGGCTGCTGTCCATTCCCTGTAGATCATCCATTGCGTAGAACTCAGTTCTCTCTTCTCGTTTAGTTCCCTCAGTAGTTATTTGTAGGCATCTGTTGCCGGTACGAGTAAGTCCAGGCGGAGCTCTTCTACGAAGAAGTGGTAAACAAAGACAAAGAATACACTTACATTGGACCGAACGGAGCCAGCACAATCGACCTTGTCTTCACAAACAGCCACAAGACCCACCAAAAGATAAGAAGAGATATACTAGTAAATGAAGAACATTTCCATGGGGTACATTTTTGAGTAGGTAATTTTATAGCATCACTACGGAAATTATAGTGCTACATCTTATATATCTACTCTTTGGGACTTGCGCTGGTTCGAGTCCCCATGGGGAAGAAATGTTTTCATGGAATTTCGGCCAGTGCCACCCAGCTTCGGTAGCTGCTCAGCAATTGGGTAGCTACAATAAGAGAAGACCAGCGATAACGGCTGGGGGACCCGACATGCTGACCACATGTCACCCCCTACACTGGCTAGATGATCATCTACCTATATGATTAGCACATGTGGATGTGAGGCCAGCAGCCGGAAGGTAGGCCAAGAGCCTTCTAGGCCTTTAGCGCTTGGAGTTTAGAGTAGCCTATTTACTCTAAGAATGGGTGTTCTTTTCATTTCGCTTTCTCTTCTTTTTCTAATTCCGTAAGAACACAATGGGAAGGTGAGAGAACCTTATATCATATTTTTTATTATTTTAGGGCGCAGGTGGAATTATTTACTTGCGAAAGTGCTTGTGTGTATATATTATTTCGTGTAGCCCTAATTGTGGAAAATTACTAAGCGCAATCAGACAGATATGTCCGTGTATGAGGTGACGGCAAGATATGAAGTATTTTCAACACAAAATGTCAAAATTTACATGACCCACTGTGCCATGGTTAGAGGGAGATTAATTTATACAGAGAATAATTGGAAAACTTTAGCTAAAGATAGAGATGTATGGAGAGCTTATGTCCGCGCGTCCATGAACTTCTGGGTTCGATAGTGCCAGTGAATTCATTAGTTTTTTCACTGAGCCAACGGTTACTTTTTATATAATGAAAGCTATTCAAAACTTTAACAATAGATGGCATATTACATTTTCAAATTAAGCGATTCGTATTGTTGTTGTTTTCAAATGCTGGGCCTTGGCAATGAAGCCATTAGCGTTCTTGCTCTCCAATATTTCTCTATGGTGGATCCAACAGGTAATACTTCACAGGTTTGTAGATGTTCTTCGTTCATTTCTTCGTCTTTGTTGCATAGAGGACAATTTGGATTCGTGTAGATTCCTATTTTATATAAATGTTTGGCCAAATAGTCATGTTCTGTAAGCAGTCTAAATTTTGCTACTGTAGTTTTACGTGGAATTTCTGGAATAATAAGCAATTCATATTTATTGGTACCGACTATTTTAACATGGTAATTGCATGAAGAAGACAGCAGGATAGCAAAAAATAAAACATATAAAACAATATTGAAACCAATAGTTATGTTGGAAGCGAAACGTGGATATTATCAGAAAAAGATAAGTACATATTAAATAATGGGAAATAAAAATATTAAGGAAGATATATGGAGCAGTACAGGAACAAGATATATGAAGAATCAAAACGAACCAGGAATTGAAAGAATTAGATAGGGATTTAGATCTGGTAGAATATATTAGAAGAAAGAGACTGGAATGGGTAGGACATGTGTTGCGGATGGAGCAAGAAAGAGGTGCAAGAAATATTTTAGAAGGGAAACCGGAAGGAAGGAGAAAGGTTGGAAAACAGAAACTAAAATGTATTCACGTAGACTTTCACGGCCGGAGTTGCTATGATGTTCTTGAAGAAGATTTTCGGGCTGTAGGCAGTGGTCGTGAGGCTTGTAGTTCCCCGACGTTTCGCCAGCCTCAAGACAACCCTTGAGGATGCTAAACGCAGTCTCTGGCGAAAGTCGGGAAACTACAAGCCTCACGACCACGGCCTACAGTCCGAAAATCTTCTTCAAGATCATCATAGAAACTAAAATGGTTAGATAAGGTTGAGGAAGACTTATAAAATTGAAGGTGAAAAGGCGAGGCAGAAAGTTAGTAGTAGAGAAGAATGGGCAGTTGTTATGAAGGAATCCAAGGTTCATAGAGGACCGTAGAGCCAAAGGAAGAATAAGAAGAAGAAGAATTCCATGAAGAAAAGCCGTAACATGGTATCTGGTTAAAGTAATAAATAATAGTTTAAAGACGCTAAAACAACACGCTTTATTAGAAAACCGAACTAAAAAATGAAAAATAATTTTAATTTCCAACACGCTTGGGATAAAATTAAAGTAGTTAACAAAAAATCATCTCCAACACATCTAGAATAAAACTAGAGTTATCTACAAAAAACATAATTTTACCATCAAAAGCGTGGGGTGCTCTTTATCAATTAATATATTTGATAAACAGATATTGATAAAAGTAAAGTCTCTAAGAAGAAAACGTAAAAATCATAAAAAGCACCCCACGCTTTTGATAATATAAATATATTTTTTGTAGATAACTCTAGTTTTATTCTATATGTATTGGAGATGATTTTTGTGTTGACCACTTAAATTTTATCCTAAGCGTGTTGGAAATTAAAATGATTTTTCATTTTTTAGTTCGGTTTTCTAATAAAGCGTGTTGTTTTAGTTTTTCAAACTATTTTTTTATTTTTTTTATTTTTTTTTTTAGTTTTAGGTTTTTTAATTTTTAGTTTCATTGATTGTCATAAACCGGAATCCCATGAAAATGTAATTGCTTACGATATTTTTAGTGTCTAGGCACGAATATAATTATATATTTTTAAAATCATTATTATCAAACATTATTATAATATATTCTAAAAAAATGTCTTCCGGGTCGGATTTGAACCAGCGACCTATGGATTACTGAAATTATATACCACTACAGTCCACCATTCTACCAACTGAGCTACCAGAGGATATAATATTAATTTCTCACAACGATGGACTAAGAAGTCGATAAGTCCGCAACCTACTATGTATTATTTATGAAATTATTGTATTGTCATTGGCCCTTTACAAGTATACAAAGTTTCAAGTTTATCCAATGCTATTATTGGGTGAAAATCGTGTTGAAAGATTGCGTTAAATAGATAGATACAGGCCAAGCTAATATAAAGCGTGTAAAAACATTGTATCTTTACCTTGTCGTGGTGGAGTGGCTTGCGTGCTTAAATGATCCTAAGAGCTATGCCGGCGGTAGCATTGCTGTCGATAGGGTTACCCATGCCGGACTGGTCGAAGGTGAAAGCCAGACGAAAAAAGTACCTTGGGCGAAAGAGTGACGATCTTTCACCGTAAAAATACAACCGTCAAGAAATGCGGACATGGGTTCATCTGGGGTAAAATTTTCCGGAGGTCAAATAGTCCCCCATTCGGTTCTCCGGGCGGGGACTACTTCAGGGAACCTATGCCAAAGACTCAAACACAGGGACATGCTCCTAGGAACATGGAATGTTAGGATAGGAAGCCAGATATAATAAGAACAGTTAAGTCTCGTAGACTGCGATGGGCAGGACATGTTGCGCGTATGGGGAATGAAAGATGTGCATGGAAACTTCTTATAGGAAAGCCAGAAGGAAAACGCCCAGTTGGTAGACCAAGAATGAGGTGAGATAACAACATTAACTATGATTTGAGGGAAGTAGATTATACAGGGAATGATTGGAAAGCATTAGCTCAGGATAGGGATGTATGGAGAGCTTATGTCCATGCGGCCATGAACCTACGGGTTCGATAGTGCCAGTGAGTAAGTAAGTAAGTAAGTAAAAACAAGTCTACCTACAAACTTCAGAGGTTGTGTTTATTGATGTTGGCTGTTTTATTATGATATTAGGAGTACACAATTTTCGGTAACTTATTAGTGTAATTGTTACAGTGTAAAAACATTATTCTAAAGACCGCTACAAAATAGATAAGAGTGCGTATGCGCAGTCTGATCCTGGCTGGTTAACTTTGACATTTGTAGGGAACAATAATTTGTCGCTGTGCAGTTCTTGCAGCTAGAGCAGTGCCTAAGGAATTCCACCTTGATTTGACGTGCATGCGTTAAACATGACTGTATTATGAATCTCGATCCGTGATAGATGGGCTCTGATGGATTAAAAGGAAAACTAATCAATACTCACCCCCTTCTAACAAACGAGTGGCATATCATGAATAATAATACAACACGTACTAGGGAAATGACCTTAGGTCAAAACTCATACTTGGTTCTACATTACAGTTATGTAGTTGATTTAATAATAATAATAATAATAATAATAATAATAATAATAATAATAATAATAAATAACAATAATAATACTGACCCTATTGAACCCTGAAATTAAGGGAGCCGCATACATAACTTCTCCTTACATCACTATCTTGAACTAATGTTTTCCAATCAATAATTTAATTTTCCCACCTAAAATCATGCTTAATGTTATTCTCCCACCTTATTCTTGGCCGATCTACTGGGAGATTCCCCTACAAGGAGTATACATGCCCCCCTTTTATTCCCAACTCGTGTCACATCGTAATGTCGAAAATGTGTAATAGAATGCGTTTCCAAAGTTGAGCGTATATTTAATTTATTTCTGTATCTCACCCTCTATAGGTACTTTTACGTACCCCACGCCACATGGATCTTACAGAAATACGACTTGGCGGGAGAGGAATTTAAACTCTGGATCACACACTTTCTATTTTGAACATACAAGGATATGAGTGATCAGCTCAATGTCAATTCCACCTACGAGACAACACAAACATTTAAGATAAGACACGTTATTCGCTCACAAATTAATTCTAAACAAGAGGAATATGAATGGATGATTATGAAAACCAGATAACGTCCAGGGACCATTTGGACCTTAAATAGTATTTACACATATATTACATGTGAAAAACAACGGCTATAAACCCGGTTCAACTGCGTGTAAGGAAAATACGTTACCCCGATACCATAGCGGTGGAGTCAAATCTAAAATGGACGCTTGAATTGAATTGAACACATTGCAATTCGTGGTACAGAAACTTCAGAAATGAGGTTCTTGACGGGTGTGACTAGCTATATAATAGCAGATCCGAAACGTAAAAAAAGACAATACGAACAGAACTAAATACGTATATTCAAGTTATTAGACAGGAGAGCACAATACAGAGACGAATGGATGGACCACATCAATAACATGGATAACAGAATCCGGAAACAGATTCTTCACCACGGACCACGAGGACGAAGAAATGTACGAATATCCAGTAAAAGATCGATAGATCAATTCTAACATGAGATCGAACAGATCTTAAGGTTTAATACTTGATGATGATGATCAAATTCATTGTAATGGTTGGCATTTTACTGCTAACAAAAATTATTTACACCACTGTAACTATGCTTCATCAACTTCTCTTAATTCGTCTTTCAAGTAATTTTCACTCTGCAGAATCAGATTAATCTACCACTTACAGGATTTGAAACTTGACCATAAAATTGACTGTTATACAGGTTCTTTCATATAATGCGCAATTTAAAAAAATGCAAAAATTAAGTAAAAAATGCATCGGAAAAAAAAATAATTTTCATTTGCATACACTCCCATTTAATGGTGATCCAAGAGAACCACAGTTTGGTGTGGTGGTGTGATCGGCTCCTTCTTTGAAGATTTCGACGGTAATGGAGTAACAGTTAACGGTGAGCGTTAACGTGAAATGATCAGAAACAAATTATGGCCTGTTCTGGGTGAAGTGAAATACAGCCAATGTGTGGTTTCACATCCCGCGAAACAATAACTCTACTCCATGAAAAATTTCCTCAGTCTGTGATCTCAATTTGTGGCGACTTGGAATGGCCTCCCAGATCTTGTGACCTTACTCCACGTGACTTCTTTCTATGGAGTTATATAAAGTCCAAAATCTACGTGAACCAACCACAAACAGTTCTCCAACTTAGAGAAGAAATTCAACGTGTCATCAACGACATCAACAGAGATGTCTGTGAAAGCGTCATCACGAACTTCATACACCGAGTAACTGCTTGCTGAGACAGTAAATTGGAGTGCATGTAGATGCAAATAATAATAATGATGATGATACCGATGATGATACCGATGATGATGATGACGATACTGATGATGACGATACTGATGATGACGATACTGATGATGACGATACTGATGATGACGATACTGATGATGACGATACTGATGATGATGATACTGATGGTGATGATACTGATGGTGATGATGATACTGATGATGATGAAACTGATGATAATACTGACGATAATACTGATGATGATACTGGTGATGATGATGATACCGATGATGATGATACCAATGATGACGATGATGATACTGATGGAGATGATGATGATACAGATGGTGATGATAATGATAATAATAATAATAATAATAATAAAAATAATAACAATAATAATAAAAAATAATTTTTTTCGATGCATTTTTGACTTAATTATTGCATTTTTTAAAAATTGCGTAATATAAGAAAGACTCTACATAATAATCACACTCGATATATAAGTAATTACGATGTATTCTGTAGGTAGGCATATTCACAAAATTAAAACTCTTATGTAAATGAACGCTGGAAAGGAATTCAATGCACTCTGCTCCTAAACTGCAATAAATACTCACTTGGTAGACACCGAATTCCTATTTGTATTAAGTTTGCGGATTTCGAAGTTGGCAGGTTGGTAGGATGAGTTGTATCCGACGTCAGAAACAAAAAATGCTTTTAGCTGTTTGATCGGACATGCAAAACCTTTCACAAATTGAAACCGAAGCAAGTAATTGAAACCGCAATCCGAATAAAAAAATCAGTTAAAAAGGATAATACAAAAGGATAGGACAGCCACTTCTATATCACTGAATTTAATTTCCTTATTTCTAAATTCCACAAATCTCTGTTATACAACAAATCGATGATAACTGCTTCTTTCTTTTTACTCTATCATTTCCAAGAAATATGAATCTGCTTAGATAACAGTTTCTTGAAATCAGTATTCTTTTTTTTTTTTGTCATTTAAACATTTTCTAGAAACTGAATATGTCTCACAAATTCATTATAAATTCATACAATTTTCTGTAACCTGTGTTCTCTTATCCATGAATTTTAAAAATCAGAGATTCAAAATGGCGAAACTAGAGTTTGAATGGCGAATGTGATGACTGATTTAGTGATACTTTTGGATGTCTAAAGATCAAACTTCCTCAAACAAAATTTGATGAAGACATTTTTTGAGAGACAATAAAGGGCAAACCAAAAAAGATTGTTTTGGAAGATGTAACAGAAATTAAATTATACTATGCCAAGACTATCAAGTAATAAATAGTTAGATGTAAGAAGAGAAAATTGTTTTACTGAAAGGACATTTCCTTCAGAACAAAAATAAAATGATGATAATGAAATAACAAAGGTGATTATCGCCAGTTCAGAGTTATAAAATAACTTACAAATTTAAAATGTTATACTATATCCTAAAAAATAAAATATAGGTCTATCTAATAGTTTAAAATCTGTATATAACACAAAACAAATTATATTCCTATATGGACTAGATTTTAGAATCACAGTAATATAATGTATGATTAAAAACTATAAAATAGTCACCTTGTAGGTCCGTCTCCACAACTTAAGTTGTTTTAAAACTCTGTAGGCCTTTCGGGACTAGCCCCATCATCAGCAGAATGCATTAGGTCCGTTCTTGTTGACCTTTGTTGAAGCACTGACTTGGTTGTGAATATTTTTTTTCAACAAACATCAACAAGAACAGACGTAATGCACTCTGCTGATGATGGGAAAGGCCTAGAGTTTTAAAACAACTTAAGTTGAGGAGACGGACCTACTGTGACCATTTTATAGTTTTTATTCATACATTATATTACTTTGAAATAACACCTCAACGGAAACTTACCATGAATTTTACTAGTATAGATTTTAGAAACTGCAAAACTCTTTTTTTTTTTCGCGATAGTGCGTTTTATCGTACTTACAGCAATGGCGATCACGATTGAAAGTTGAATTTCCTACATTTCGGGGTTGCTAACCCAAATAACTATACTGTAATATTACATATTACAAACTCACGTGTGAGAAGTAAAACCACTGCCCTCTGTGCATAATACTTAGAATGTATATAAAATAAAGACTAACTGCGGCAGAAATGAAATTTATGAGACGTACTGCGGGCTATTCAAAGACAGACCATAAAAGGAATTCTGAGATTCTCAAAGAATTACACACAGAATCAGTCAAGGAACATGTACAAAAATACAGAAACAATTGGAAATCTCAAGTACGAAGAATGAGCACAACAAGAATACCACGTCAGATCTTAAATTACCAGCCACCAGGCAAGAGATCTTTGGGCAGACCCTTCAAACGTTGGATTGAGACCGTAACAGACCACTAGGTCTATCACATGAAAGGAAGAAGAAGAAGATAAAATAAATATCCAAAAGGTAGTGTTAATATACATTATACGAAACAAATCACTGCATTTTTAATGAACTGAACTTTATTTAAAATAATATAAAACAATAAATACGTACTTTCCTCCATGTTATCACTAATTGGTATCACGGTCTCCTGTAGTTTCAACTAATAAAATTGCCCACAGTATTAACGTTAGTCAATTGTTTATAATGAACGTAAATATTTCCAAAGATGTTATTATTTTACTATTATTTATTATTTTGAAAACACCATCGCGCAAAAAAAATGTACAACGCACATTTGTCAAGTATTTTACAGAATCTCAGAAATTAGAAACCTCGCTGTCGCTCGGATTTTAAACATTTTTCTCGATTCTGTAAAAACCACTTCCCAACTCGCATTGTAATATACTATTAAATATGTCGACATCGCCCCGAATAAGCCAGTTATAAGTTAACCGATACCTGCGTCATAGATAGTCTAACGAATGGCTGTGGAGCAAATCATAATTCATCGTAAGTTGTTGGGACGAAGCAATCATGGTGGCTGCTTGCTTACTTACTTACTGGCACTATCGAACCCGTAGGTTCATGGCCGCGCGGACATAAGCTCTCCACACATCCCTATCCTGAACTAATATTTTCCAATCATTCCCTGTATAATCTACTTCCCTCAAATCATAGTTAATGTTATTCTCCCACCTCATTCTTGGTCTACCAACTGGGCGTTTTCCCTCTGGCTTTCCTACAAGAAGCTTCCATGCAAGTCTTTCATTCCCCATACGTGCAACATGTCCTGCCCATCGCAGTCTACGAGACTTAACTGTTCTTATTATATCTGGCTTCCTATAAAGACCATGAAGTTCATTGTTATGTAGTCTTCTCCATTCACCTGTTTGTTCATCTCTCTTTGGTCCAAAAATTTCCCTAAGTACTTTATTCTCAAATACTTTTAATCTCCTTTCCTCCCTTAAAGTAAGAGTCCATGTTTCGCATCCAAACTGGTAGAATAATAATTTTATATATTTTCAGTTTAACGTTTTTTTTAAAGGAGTTGGGACATCAAGAGTCTCTGCAATGCATAATAGCAAGCATTTCCAAAATTGAGCCTATGTTTAATTTCTTTGTGCATCTCATTCCTATTTGTGATTATTGTTCCTAGGTATTTGAATTCAGCCACTTCCTCAAAATTTCCTTCATTTGTCATTAGCTGTCCATTTCCATTATATAATGTATTTCTATGTGTGACCATATATTTAGTTTTATTGATATTTACTTCCAGTCCTAATTTCTTAGTGTTACTCAATAGTGTGTGCGTGTTGTCCTTTAGTATCTCCTCGCTATCGGCCAATAGTACTACATCATCAGCATAAACTAACACCTTATTAATACCATTCAGTTGTAAGCCTTCCTCATTCTCTAAAGATTTAATGGCATGCTCTAGTACAAAATTAAATAGTAGAGGAGATAACGCATCTCCTTGCTTCAACCCATTGTGGATTTCAAAAGTGTCCGAAAACTGTTTGCCTACACGCACCCTACTCTTTGTGCCATTTAGTACACTTTTTTTTTCTTTTTGATTTCCGGTAAATTTCCACTCCTAATGGTCGGATTTCGTTGGGTTTTGAAGAAAAATACCTAACCTCGTTTTATTTCAATATCGTATAGTGAATTTCTTTTTGAAACTGGAAATTGTTACAACTAGAGCGACGTTTAAATGTTCGTTTCAAGTGAATTCCTGCTCCAGTTTTGCTTGTTAGCGAACTCACCATTACTTTTATTATTTTTTTAATGATTGCTATAGGCTATGTGAAGTTGTATTCTAATAAAACAAACATTGCGACCGCTAGAGCATTAACAGTCTTTGAAATAATTGATGGCGCACAGATAATTTTCACGTCTCAGAATGAAGCTACTGCGCATGATCAGAGGTCAGCTATTTGGTTCACAAGTATACAGCTTAATAGTTCACAAATGAGATTCTTCCGATCACTAACTGGAGTAACAATAAGGGATAGGATGAAAAGTGATGAGATAAGGATGCAGTGGAATAGTAGGGAAATGGTTGAACATATACAAAATTATCAGATTAAATGGTTCCAACACGTCCAGAGAATGTCAAATTCCCGTTTACCAAAGATGATTTACCACCTCAAACCTAAAGGCAAAAGAGACCTCGGAAGACCCTTCAACCGATGGAAAGATCAGTTTTTGTAGTCGCAGAACGGGCATCATCACCCAATATTGCATTCGGAAGAAGAAGAAGAAGAAGAAGAAGAAGAATAAGTATACAGCTATTTGAGAAACTAAAATCCGTTGTATTTCGTTGTGTGTCGTGCAATGGAAAATAATTTCGCATAGAAAAGTAGTGCAGTAAATGTTGTAAATAAAATAAAGCAAAACAAATAAAAAACAAAGAAAATTAGTTGAAATAAAGACGAGAGAGATAGAAAAGAAAAAGGCATGGCAGCGGGATCAAACACGCGATCTCATGCATGGGAAACAGAAGCTTCCTCCACTAGACCACAACCATCCTTGCTAGAAACTGTCTGTATGAAGTGATGCAATACTCCAAGACTTACTTGAATAACGAAATTAGATATTAACTTGACTTAATTAAAATTAATCAGATGCATTTTGCATTCGTTATGGAAATAAACAATCTTGCCATACCTTGTTTTTTTGTAAACGAAGTAATGAGACGTTACAATCGTTATTCATTATATATACATATATTAATGTTTACATATCTTTCTGTGCCTAAAGTTTTATTTTTCTTCTTCACTCGTCTATATCCATCCACTCCACGTATTCCAGTTCTCTTGTTTTCATTCCCATTCTTATTTCTTGCATCCACGAGTTTCGAGGTCTTTCTTTCCTTCTTCTTCCAGGTGGACACTATTCCAATGTTTTCCTGGGTAACCTTTCTTCTTGCATTCGTTGTACGTGCTCATACCAATTTCATTTCTTATATAATCTACTACTGAATATCCAGTATTCTATTTTTTCTCGAATGACAGTATTTATATTTTTCTAATTTTGAACATCTTGCTGCTCTCCTCAAGAAATCCATATTCATTATATATATATAATATATATATATATTATTACCGACTGCTCTACTGAAACGAACGATATGAATACTGCATGATCAATACTTACGCCGCCGGATTTGACCTCAATTTACTAGTGTGAATCGCTCTTCAAAACTTTAACTTTCCACCATAAAGATTTACGCCATCATATATATAAATGGAAAGCAAAGGGAAGCTACCACGCCTATAATTCCCTAGTAAAGCTGCAACGCATAGCATCAAAATGCTATGATTGAAGTGAAAGACCTGCCCTCGTGCAGAATTACTATGGATGGATATATATATATATATATATATATATATATATATATATATATATATACTTTTTTCATGGCGATTTTCAGTGTCTACTAGATAGGAATGGCGAAGATCTGTAAACACTTTTCCAAAAATATTTTCAAGAGCTTCATTCCTTCGGAATTAAAAAAAAAAGATTCAAAGCATTTTTTTTTGTAATACACGAAGTATGTCGTAGAACAATAATTGTATGCAGCACTCATATAATGACTGCATATACACACATCAAGACTTATCGTCGAAACTTATTGCCACACTCGCGTATCAATAGCTATCATTATTCGGTCGTAGCATGTAAATCAATTGTCCCGTATTTACAAAATAATATAAACAAATGAACCATTTGTAATCGCGTGTCTGTGAAGATATCATGTGTTTGTGGAGTAACAGCAGAAGGTAGAGTCATGCATATCCAATAAAACAAAGAGAGTGAGAGAGCAGGTATTGCATTCAACAACTGTGAAACCAATATAATGGAGTTCTTCAGCAATCTCCAGTTTCATAAGCGTTCTCATTATCTACAAACCACCCGCTTCTAGGTCACAAAACCGTGAATTTAAAGGTTTGATATTAATCCAATATGTTCAGAGTTTCGGTTTATCGCGAATGCAATGTTATTTATAATCATTTCATACAACAAAAGCTGCAATCCTGAGTATGACTTCTTTCGGGAGAGAAATAAAGCCGTTGGTTTCGTAACATATATAACATTGGTCAACATGATTTTTTGTCTCATGAGTACCAATATCGTGTTTTCAAATATGTATTCGGAATTCATCCATAACCCACAGTTTTTTTATTTAAATTTCAATTAATGGATTTAAATAATTATTTTTTAAATAAACCTAGATTTCTTCCTGGAAAATCTTCACGCAGTGAACGATGAGCACGGGGAACACTTTCATCAGGAGATTTCAGTTATGGAAAAGAGATATCAAGACAAATGGAATCCTAATATGCTGGCCGATTATTGTTGGACCATCAAGAGATATGAAATTATAAATACCTGTCTCTCTCGGAAACCTTGAGTGATGGAGAAAAACCGATATCATATTTGAATTCAGGAGAAAAAAATACTACCAGAATCACATATTTTTCTTTCTGAGATAAAAAAAGTTTCTTTTTTGTTGCTCAGTGTAATTGGCAAGTAAAAGAACCTCATTCCTCGGATTCCTTAGTGTCCTTCGATCGAAATTTGTCACACCCGACTTCGAATTGTGACAACTTGAACCGATAAAAAAGCTTCGTTAAATAAAATACTACATACTAATCATTAATTATGATTCTAGGGAGGTAAATTATACAGGATATGATTGAAAAACATTTCAGTATAGGACTGTATGGAGAGCTTATACCTATGCGATCATGAAACCTACATGTTCGATAGTGTCAGTGAATTACATACGGCATATACTACGTAACAATTATTCATCTGTCTCATTAAATATTCTATTCTGCGTTTGACTACAGCTAATCAGCTAGCTCGCTTCTCTTGGCTTGGACTTGGTTCCTATCCTGAACCACCTATATCCAGATTTTACGCACGTCCTCGTTCACAATCCTTCACACTATCATTCCAACATCAGGGAAGAAGAGTCTACATACAAGCCTACCATCACCTAAGACAACACGATTTACGAAGAAAATCTTTACATTATCTCAAAATAGAAACCAATGAAGTCACGTTAACTGACACGAGGAGAAGCATTACATTTTTTATTTGAAAAAAAATGCTTAATGTGAGTTTCTTAAAAAAAAAAAAGGTCCCGCGACGTAGCCGAGCGGTTTAAGGCTTCAGACTTTTGGAGATTCAAGGTTTACTCCTCGAAAAAATATATAACTCATCAATATAATTACTATAAGCTTAAATTTTACAGTGTGTTTACTTTATTATTTATATAATTTGCGGGTATCTGAAAGGAAATTGGGTGTATATAAATATTATTGTATTTCTGATCAGTGCCAGCCCTGAATATGCGAGGCTTAGCAGGATTACCATGGCGACCCAGATAAGTGGAGGGACATTACTGTTTTACGGTGTCAGTTCTGTAATGTCACGGTTAATATTTCACTGCAAGAGTTCTCCTGAGTTCTATGTCAGTCCCGGGAAAATTTTCCTAAAAACCTATATAGGCTATATATATATATATATATATATATATATATATATATATATATATATATACAGGGTGTTTAATAAAGGATGGCGCAAACTTAAATGGTTGAAAGTACACGATAATAGAAGCAACAATGTCCCAATAAACATGGGTCCGCAAACGAGCCGTTTGCGAGATAATTACGAATGTACGGTTACAAGCCGCCACTGACGTCATTGTTTGTAACATTGTACTAGGCGATTATCTCATTGGGCCACACATTCTTCCACGAAAACTTAATGTATGGAGGTACCTTAGGTTTCTGCGGCGTCATCTTCCAGGATTGCTTGAGGATGTTTCCCTTCAGCAACGTCGGAGTTTGTGGTGCATGCATGATGGACCTCTGGCACATTTTGCTGCTGCTGTGAGACGGCATCTAACGCGCAGATACGGCCAAAGATGGATAGGTCCAGGCGGATCTGTACCTTGGCCTCCAAGATCACCTGATCTAAATCCTTTGGATTTTTATGTCTGGGGTCACCTCAAACGCGAAGTGTACAGCACACCCGTTAACACGATTGAAGAACTGGAGCAGAGAGTTGTACATGCTTGTCAAAAATTCAGAAATTATCCAGGGGTTTTCGAAAGAATTCGACATTCATTGCAGAGACGAGCTCAGTATTGCATCCAGATGCAAGGAAGACACTTTAACATCTCCGTTAACAGATAACCCATAAGTGAAGTGAACTGTGAAATGTGAACTAAATGAGATGAAAAATTAATAGTAAAGTCTAAATTCAAATAAATTTCTACTAACTAGGACGATGTTTACAATGAAGTCAGTGGCGGCTTGTAACCATACATTCGTAATTATCTCGCAAACAGCTCGTTTGCGGACCCATGTTTATTGGGACATTGTTGCTTCTATTATCGTGTACTTTCAACCATTTAAGTTTGCGCCATCCTTTATGAAACACTCTGTATATATATGGGATTAACCACAAATATTTTGATCTTAATCTTAATACAGAGTAGTAATTCACTAATAAAGATCCGCTATTTTAAATAATTGCACAATAAAGTTAAACTTCATGAGAAACTTCTAACATTTTAAATAACACAGAGCAACAAAAAATATACTTTTTTTTTGTCTCAGATAGAAAAATATGTGATTCTGATAGTACTTTTTTCCCCTAAATTCAAATCTGATATCGGTTTTTCTCCATCACGCAAGGTTTCCGAGAGAGACAGGCATTTATAATTTCAAGCACTTTAATATTTTCTACATTCGTAACTACACAATACATTCGAACATTCGGACTCACCTAGAAAGTAAGAAATTACGATTTTCTGCTACATTTCCCCTGTGGAGCATCCGTCTTGATGTTCCAACAATAATCGGCCAGCATATTAGGATTCCATTTGCCTTGATATCTCTTTTTCCATAGTTGAAATATCCTGAGTTAGCTAATTTGGTTTTATTTTACAATGGACAAATGGACGAAAAAAGTTTATTAAAAAAATAATTATTTAAATTAATTAATTGAAATTGAAATTAAAAAAACTGTGGGTGATGGAGAAATTCCGAATACATATTTGAAAACACGATAAAAACTGCATTAAGTACAACTATTGGTACTCATGAGACAAAAATCATGTTGACCAGTGTAATTACAAGTTGCACATTTTATGTAGGAAGTGTTCGATGAATTATAAACGTCTACCAATGGCATGTTATAAATCTGAAATATTTATTATAAGGAAGAGTAAAGTAAACTCTTTACTCGTATCCTGTATAATGCCAGGTCAAGGGACGAGATGAGATGAAGACCCTATTACTGAAAACCTCTGATATACAGTATGCTGGTTGACCAAGCCTGTCACAGCATACAAGACATAGAATTAAATTGAACTAACTGTGTGACACTAGTGTGGAGAAGTGATGGAATGAAGCTTTTATTAGGAAAAAACTGAAGATGTTGAGGAAATCCTACCTTGGCTAAGATTTGTCAACTAGGAACCGAATATGGAATGACCTAGTCGCGAACTTAGATGAAGAGATGAAAGGCGAGTGTCTAACCACCCTGACCACGGATACGCCTACAAGGAAAAGTATATTATTTATTTATTTTGTAAATGTTATGTTTTCTCGTACATTTCAATTTAGTTCATAGCATAAATTAGTAATTGAAAAGTTAAAAATATTATTCTGGGCAATCGGGGAGCAAATTTCGTATTCGACGTCCGTATTTCTATTCAAGTTGAGAAAATGCATTTTTTTTCCTACTACGATACAAATCCAAGATCTCAAAAAAAAAAAAAACTATGTTAACCTTTTTTTCCACATGAAACATTCCCAACATGATAAAAATAAACCTCACTGGTACAGGAGACCAAAGGCACAAATGCGATTCGATACAATCGATTTAAGTAATCGAGTAAGCGGAAATAATCGACTGCATGGTGCATTAGACTGAATCGATCAGAACTAATCCGTAGCTACAATAAGCTTTATTACTGAAATCTTTTAATCCGGAAACTATACCGGTCTGTACGATCATATATTGGAATAAAATAGTTAACATTGCAAATAAAATTCCATATAACTTCATAGATTGCAATTAAACTGCATAAAATTAAGCTTTCATTGAAACTAGGGTTAATTATAATTCATAATTATGACGTCCACTTTTTACCCTGTAATAATAGCGTCAATACAATAGTCTTCAGGTCAATTATATATTAAATACATCGCATTCCAGATAATCTCATCATTCTTCGTCTCATTTTCCCATTATTTGAATTCGCTACAATAAATACTAATAAAATTCATTGTTAAAACCGTTGATGTGGATAGTCATAAAATAAAATAAGTTAAAATGTACCTTCTTAGGTCAGAGCCGTCGTCCTCAACTTATACAATATGTATTATTTTTGTCTGAAGGCCTTTCAGAATATCCATTCCATCTTCAGCAGGCGCTACATTACTTGATGTGGTGGTTGATGGTGCTGGTTCTAATGTAGTGTTGTCGTGACTCTACATTACACTACATTAGGACCAGCACCATCAATCACCACATCAAGTAATGTAGCGAAGAAAGAACTGCTGAAGATAGAATGGATATTCTGAAAGGCCTTCAGACAAAAATAATACATATTGTATAAGTTGAGGACGACGGCTCTGACCTAAGAAGGTACATTTTAATATATTTTATTTTATAATTCGATATGAGTGGTTATCAGGAGCTACCGGTCAACTCCTTCTGTTAAGACAAAAAACTTGGCATAATTTATAATAATCCACTACAGGCTTAATTTTGAGGTTAAGACAAGCTTAAACCTTAAGAATTTTTTTTTCCAAACATTTTACAGATAATTACCGATCCTATCTAGCAGACGCCGAAAATAATAATACTTTAATAATAATAATAATAATAATAATAATAATAACAATAATTTATTTATTCTGGCAGAGTTAAGGCCATAAGGCCCTCTCTTCCACTCAACCAGCACAAATACAAATAAATATTAGACAAATATAGATATACACTATACTAATTATAAACAGTTAAAGATACAATAAATGACTATGAGCAAATTAAATGAATATATATATATATATCATCATCATCATGAACAAATTCGTTTTAGGCCATGTGGCCTGTACGGTAAACCTAGCGAAGATGGTCTTGATCTTTCCACCGATGTTTTGGTCTTCCTTGGTCCCTATGTCCAGTTGGGGTATATTGGAATGCCAATTTTGGAAGTCTATTTCTTGCCATTCTTCTCAGATGATTTTTCCATTCTTGTTGGTATTTTTGGATATCTTCATTTAAACTTGCTACTCCAAGTTTTCCTCTGATAGTAGTGTTCCTTTGGTGATATATATATATATATATATATATATATATATATATAAATGTTTGTATTGGAATTGACCGATGGTGTAATGGATAGCACCCTAGGGTACCAACCCAGAAGTCCGGGTTCAAATCATGTCATACAACAACATACAACAACTTCTGATTAGTAACCTATGGTCTGGAAAGTAATCCTGGGTCAGTACAAACCCTGGAATGTCTGGATGGACAAGAAATGATTTTGTGCACACACTTAAGCAAATTAATGTATTCACTAATTTGGATTTACAACACTAATGTTTAAAATGCCTTCCACCACATTGAATGCAGGCATGTTCTCCCACGTGGGCAAGAACTTCCTCTTACATAGCGACTGTTCGAATCGTTCTTGGCCGGCCTACATTATGCCATGAACGCAAGGAACACCTGTCTCCCAAGTCGGTGGTGAACATTTTGAAACGTTCGAGGATGTGGTTGACGTCTGTTCGGATATTGTGCGCTGTACAGACTTTGAGCTTCGCGTGCTTTACCATTTGCATTACCATATATCAAATTAATGTCTCAAAGTTCTGACAACGTGTATTCCATTAGACAGAAATCACAAATCTTCATAAGTAATGTCACGAGTGATTTCCAAATTATCGATACATTCACGACTCACGAAGTGAGGAGTGAATTTATCTAGAGAATTTGGAAATCAAGAGTGGCATTTGTTAGGACTATTTAACAAATAAAATTAAGCTGTTTACTCACAAATCATTATTTAACTATAGTTATTTTAAAATATTTATATATTTAATGTAAACGGCGATGTTTGAAAACAAATGAGAAACGATAGGTACTCTTCATCTGCTTCTTTTGTTTATCACTGCAACCATATCATACTATTTATTGCCAAAGGAACGCAATATTGTAAGAATGCTCTCTAGTGAAGAAAAAATTAAACACATCAAACTGTATATTAATTCATTTCTGATGTCGTATGATGTAAATATGACAATTATATTTTTCTGGATTATTCCCTGGGAAAAAATACATTTAAGAAAGTGCAAACAGTGGTTTCTTTTTTTGGTGGTATAATAAATTGCTACAAATGTTTTTATATTAACTCCTGCAAGCGCTATGTGTTGACATCTATGCACTATATATACAATCTGGTAGCCATATTTCTTATAGGCTCAGTCACTACAAAATAATGGTCAGACCTGTTCAGAATATTAAAAAGGAGGAGCTTTCTTTAATATGGAAATTTAACACTGATAAATATTTCGTGAAGCATGACTCTGATTGGTTGTAAAACAGAAATCATTGAAACGTGATTGGCCATTGACTCCCATTTGGGGCATGAGTTAAATAGTCAAAGTAATGCCGTAGTGGACCTCTACAATACACTGCAGATCCCGCACTGAAATGAAAACATCCCACAGCGCACGAATGACCATCAGATGTGAACAGAAGAGTACACAAGTACTGTACTGCATTAAACGGTATGACAACAGACGGAGCGTCTTCATAAATCCATAAAGTAGTGTATCGAACCCAGTGCCTCTCTGAAAAGTAAGATTAGATCCGCATTGAAGTTCACGACTTTCCCAGGCTTGTACTGACCCAGGATTATTTTCCAGACCATAAGTTACTAATCAAAAGTTGTATTTCGACCCCTGTACAAGCTCCTGAAATTTCTGCACAGCCTTTTGAATCACCCTGTACGTAGTCTACAAATGTAATGAATGTACTGATTGAATAGTCAATGAAAATAACACACAAAAAGTAAATGAGGTCAGACATAAAGATGCAATAAAATGCATAAATTTTCAATACAAAACATGGAAACGTACTGCGAGAATAGTAATACATTATGGGAAATAAAAAGAGATAACAGAGCTAAATGGGATTAGCTTCCACTCAGCAACACAACAGAGCATAAACTATCATAAAAAATAAATAGAGTTATTTTAGTTAACAAACGTACATACTCTAAAATAGATTATAAACCTTTTCTGGTTGTTGGTTTTATTGAGCTATTTTATACGATAAATTATACAAACCCGATCTCATGCTGAATTTAATAGTTGTGTTGCTATAGTAAAAAAAAAAAAACTCTGATCCTTATTAATAATACAATTTTGGTGAGTGCTAAATTAATCAACACTCCTTGCCCATACCCGAGATGAAAAATTTAGTATTCTACATTTTTATGAAAATAAATTATTTCACTGGCAATATCGAACCCAGTTCATGGACGTGCGATCATAAGCTCTCCATACAATCATATCAGTTAACAATTTCCTATCTTTCCCTGTATAATTTACCTCGCTCAAATCTTGGTTGATATCCTACATCATCTTCGCCTACCTACTGATCATTATATATATATATATATATATATATATATATATATATATAAACTCTCATTGGCACTATCGAACTCGTAGGTTCATGGCCGCGTGGACATAAGTTCCCCATACATCCCTATCCTGAGCTACTGTTTTCCAATCATTCCTGTATAATCTACTTCCCTCAAATCATAGTTAATGTTATTCTCCCACCTCATTCTTGGTCTACCAACTGGAAGTTTTCCCTCTGGTTTTCTTACAAGAAGCTTCCATGCACGTATTTCATTCCCCATTCGTGCCACATGTCCTGCCCATGGCAGTCTACGAGACTTAACTGTTCTTATTATATCTGACTTCCTATAAAGATCATATAGTTCACTGTTATGTCGTTTTCTCCATTCACCAGTCTGTTCATCTCTCTCTGGTCCAAACATTTTTCTAAGAACTCTATTCTCAAATACCCGTAATCTCCTTTCCTCCCTTAAAGTAAATATATATGACATGATAAGAAAAATGAATCCTGGACGGAATTAGAACCCGGACTTCTGGATTGACATTCCAATGCGCTACCACAAATCTAGTACAAGCATTTATTTTTCTTATATATATATATATATATATATATATATATATATATATATATATATATATATATACACACACACACACACACACACACACACACACTATACTCTATTATTACGAGAAGTAGAGGGAACTCGGTCTCCACTGCCATCTAGTAGCTCTTATAACAAGTAAGCAAATTAAAGACAGTATTTTTACTTTATAGCAGTGACGCTTATTTATTTCGATGTTATAATTATATATATATATATATATATATATATATATATATAAGAAAAATAAAAATAAATAAATAAATGTTTGTACTAGATTTGCTTGGTAGCGCACTGGAATATCAATCCAGAGGTCCGGGTTCAAATCCCGTCCAGTCCTTTATTTTTCTTATGTCATATTAATCTTGCATTGCTCAATGTCAAAAATTTATTCATAACATCGAAACATTTTTTTTTCCCCTAGAAGAATTTTCCGTGCCCATCTTTTACTTCCCATTCGTGCCATATATCCAGTCATTGCAATCTACCAAGTTTAACAGTTATCATTACAAAGCAAATAAAATTAAGATAAAAATAACCCATAAAAATAAACTATACTTCTTCAGTATTTTAAATAGTATTCCATAGTTTAAAAATAAATGTAGTAAAATGAAATATCGGAAGAATTAATGACAAAGATTTAAGAAAATAATAGCATTCCTTTTAGAAATTACCTATATTTTAATTACGTGTTTCCAACCTTCATTCGGAGAAATGTTGAATGAAAAAAAAAATGATAATATGAATCGAAACTCATTTTATGTCAGAATTTAAGTAAAACTTCCTTCCAGGAAGAGGCTCGCAAATGTCTGTAAGGAACATAAAATTTATTCTAGTATTACAGATTTATAAGTCGGCTGCAAATATAAGTATTTGATAAAATTAAACGATAAATAACACTGGTCAACGTGATTCTTGACTTATGAGTACCAGTAGTTGTACTTAATGCAGTTTTTTGACGTGTTTTCAAATATGTATTCGGAATTTCTCCATCACCCACAGTTTTTTTATTTCAATTTCAATTAATGGATTTATATAATTATTTTTAATAAACGTTTTTTTGTCCATTGAGCGATGAGCACGGGGAAAACTTTCATCAGGAGATTTCAGCTATGGAAAAGAGATATCAAGGCAAATGGAATCCTAATATGCTAGCCGATTATTGTTGGACCATCAAGAGGCATGCTCCACAGGCGAAATATAGCAGAAAATCGTAATTTATTACTTTCTAGATGAGTCCGAATGTTCGAATATTGTGTAGTTACGAATGTAGAACATATTAAAGAGTTTGAAATTATAAAAACTTGTCTCTCGGAAACCTTGCGTGATGAAGAAAAACCGATATCTTATTTGAATCCAGGAGAAAAAATACTATCAGAATCATATATTTTTCTTTCTGAGACAAAAAAAATTAATTTTTGTTGCTCAGTGTTGTTATTATTATTATTATTATTATTATTATTATTATTATTATTATTATTATTATTATTATTTTAGAGTATAACGAAGAAACAATTACCACATTTTCTTATATAATAATGGAGGGGACTCACAACAGTTTTTTTTTCAAACTTGTATGTAGGCCTATCCGTTTTGTACGTGATATATTATAAACCTAGAGAAATTGACATAAACAGCTGATTTTTTCGAAACATCGGACTCTCTCAGAATCTGGTTTAGTTTAGAAAAAAAAATGGGATTAGGTTACACACACAAACACACACACACTGTCTAAAGGAAATGACAAGTACATTTTAGTTCGATTATAATATAAAGCCGTATACAAAGTGAAACAGAATTCTACATACTAACTTTGACAGATTGTTTAAAGATGTTGCTGAATGTTTCGATATAAGGAAACCCGTGGTCTATGGGGATTTATTACTTTATTAGTTGATGTATTAGACATGTAGCATGTCCTTTGAACCGTGATGGGTTCTGATAGATTATTTTATATAAACTATATAAAATGTAATTATATATTGTAGCCTGCAATTATGCATTATATATTATCATATAAGAGATTGTTATATTATTACTACACATTGATTTACTGATAAGGACTATCAAACGCGCGTACGGCTTGCTGTCCGATGTGACCCATTTATAAATAACTTAGTATAATTATTCCAGAGCTTTAAGAATCTTATTCTCACACCACCACGTCTGTCTGATAGTTACATCTCCAACGGTTGCCACATTTGTTATATCGTTGTCTTTCCTTTG
Organism: Diploptera punctata; assembly: GCA_030220185.1. Lineage (NCBI taxonomy): Eukaryota > Metazoa > Arthropoda > Insecta > Blattodea > Blaberidae > Diploptera > Diploptera punctata. The sequence goes on along the minus strand of JASPKZ010007526.1, from coordinate 343,948 downwards.
AGTAGCTCCCTCTCTATCTTGTTTATCACAAGTAATGCCACGAGTGATTTCCAAATTATCGATAAATTCACGACTCACGAAATGAGGAGTGAATTTATCTAGAGAATTTGGAAATCAAGAGTGGCATTTGTTAGGACTATTTAACGAATACAATTAAGCTCTTTACTAAAAAATAATTATTTGAATATAGTTACCGGTGTTTTAAAATATTTATATAGTTAATGTAAACGGCGATGTTTGAAAACAAATTAAAACATGTGAGGTTATGTATATTCACTGCAACTTGATCATATTATTTATTGCCAAATAGGATCGCAATATTTTAAGAATGCACTCTAGTGGAGAAATAATGAAACACATCAAACTATTTTAATCAACATTATAGGTTAATCATTTATACTCGTATTTTGAATAAACAACTCAGTAAAATCACTGAATCTATTCATTATTTGCTATATTCAAATTATTTGTTGGAGAAAAATAATGGTCTAACCTGTTCAGAATATTAAAAAAGGAGGAGCTTTCTTTATCACAAAAGCAGGAGCTGATAAAGAGCGAGGTGAAACACGACTGTCATTGGTGTAAAACAGAATTCATTGAAACGTGATTGGTCAATGACTACCATTTGCGACATGAGTTAAATAGTCAGATAAATCAAATATAGTGATATTTTTTACATAAACAACCGCAAATAATAATAATAATAATAATAATAATAATAATAATAAATAACAATAAATAGTATCGTTACTAATTATTTCATTGTAAAATGTAGAGTAGATTCATATATCATGTATAATATAACACAACAGAAAAAAAAGTGTGGAGAATTCTGGATTTGCAGTGAAAGATCTACCTTACATAAAATCACTATAATTGATTGATTAACTGATTATAACAGAACAAGATATTAATACAGTATTATTATTTTGCCTCAAATCGCATCTCAAACTACATAAGATCAAATCTATACGTATATCAGATCAATAAATATTTTGTTTGCAATATTTGCAACATGGGCTAGTGGTCAGCGTTTCTAACTACAGTTCATGAGGTCCCGGGTTCGATTCCCGGTCAAACCATGGGAATTTTTCCTTAAAGGAAATTATTCCTATGGTTGTCTATGGTCTGGAATTTAGGTTATGCTTAGGTTAAGAACTCTCCTGGTGCTTCATTGTCACTTATCACCCATCATATCATTGTTCGAGAGTCAGTCACTGCAAAATAATGCTCTGACCTGTTCAGAATATTAAAAAGGAGGAGCTTTGTTTATCACAAAAGAAGGAACTGGTAAAGAGAATTCGATAAAGAGCGAAAATACTCTGTCATTGGTTGTAAAACAAAATTCACTGAAACGTGATTGATCATTAACTCCAATTTTGGGCATGAGTTGAATAGTCTATTAAGATTTGTAATTTTAAAAAATGTATTCTTGAGAATTTTTCAATAGCTAAATTCTTTTGGAATTCGTTAATAAAAATAACTAATTATATATATTCGTAACCTACAATACATTTTGTGAATATTTTCAATTGTACCACCGCATAATCCTTCAACAATGTAATATTCAAACATGGGAGATATGTTTTCACACAAATACCATTTCGAATAGTCCACATAATTATAATTATTCGAATTGTACGGCTATAGTCACATGATATTCATGTAGGAAGTCGTGATGCTACATTGTTCCGATTTACCGGCAATCCTCACTTCCTGTCCATGAAACAACCAAGTGTCAACAAAAATGGAACAACACAACAATAAGCCATGTGACAAATGAGTGAGCTCTCCCGTCGCTTAAAAGCGACATTTCTATGGGGCGGCAAAATGCAGAACTAATTGCTTTGCCTGAATACGCACATTTTACAACTTCCTTTCCAACAAAACGCAATTGCAACCGGGAAGAACGTGGAAATGTCACTCATTGAACAAAATGCTAACATAAAATGTCAATAACTAGAAAAAAAAAGTCACGCAGGAACTGCGTAAACTAAGCGAATTTTTCAGCAAGTCGAAGTCGTGGGTCCGATTTTGCTGGTTAACCAAATATATATTTTTTTATTTAGCCCTTATTTGAGATATATAAAATCTTATGCACGCTTATTAAAATGTATACACTGATGTTAGAAAAACGCTTAACCACAAGTTAGGCCTATTTATTTATCTTGTCTTGTAAGCCCTTGTTCCCCTCAACGAGATTTAGGCGCTCTCCCCCTACAGGGAAGAAATTGAACCATACTAATTTAGTTACACTTGTTTTTGTATAGATGCAATTGGAGTGGCCCCTGGTCAGCGTTCCGCCTCACAATGACATCTAGGAAATGGAGGTAGTACTAGGACGGGAAAATTCGGTAAATTTTGCTTAGAGGCTTTTTTATTCAGGCTTAAGGATCTTTTACGAGCCTGAAAATCTTCTGTTTCGGGACCCACGGCTTAAGGTCCCTCCAGGAGGACTTGCTTCTTGGATTTTTCTATCCTAAAAAAATTCCATCGACCCCAGCCGGGTTTGAACCCACGACCCTCAGGACCAGAGGCAAGGAGCATAACTACTAGTCCACCACGGCGATTTATTTATTTATTTATAAACAGGTTTATAATGTAAAATAATCTTCCTGTGTCCAAAGCGTTTTAAATATTTATCTTCTTCCTCCATTCTTCTCTATCTTCCGATTCCAATTCTTCCAGACCTATCTCCCTCATACCTCTTCTGAAATCATCCATGCATTTAAATCTAGGTCGATCTCTCTTCTTTTCCCCCCAGGTGGAATCCATTCCAAAGCTTTTCTGGGTAATCTTGTCTTCGGCATTCTACTCGTATATGAACATACCAATCTATCGGTATGTATCTCACAAAATCTAATATTTAATTTTGGACCTTATGGAAAAGACTAATGCTGAAAGCAAGCTCTACATGTTTTTGGTCGATTTAGAAAAAAAAAAGCTTATGACTCTGTACCGCTAAATAAATTATGGGAAGTTTTACAAGAAAATATTGAAAATAAATTACTTGTGAATGCAATATATAAATTATATCACAGGTTTTTCTTGAGGAGAGCAGCAAGATGTTCAAAGTTAGACAAAATAAGAAATGCTGTAATAAGAGAAAAAATGAATTTTAGTTATTCAATAGTAGATTATATACGGTATAAGCAATTAAATTGGCATGGGCACATACGACGAATGCAAGAAGAAAGATTACCCAAGAAAACATTGAAATGGTGTCCACCTGGAAGAAAGAGGAGAGGAAGACCTCGAAACTTGTGGATGCAGGAAATAAGAACTGGAATGAGAACAAGAGGACTGGAGGACATGGATTGGATGGAGAGAGACGAGTGGAGAAGAAAAATAAAACTTTAGGCACAGAAAGATGTGTAAACATTAAAATTCTGTATCATCATCATCATCATCATCCGGTATCATGGCAGCTGCCGCCGTCTTCCGGAAACCAAACACCATTCCTGTCTGTCCATCCATTGATCTTCCTCCATTCCTCTGATATTCATAGCTGCTTGTACCCCTTCTATCCAAGTTTTCTTTGGTCTTCCTCTCTTCCTCCTTTCCATTAGGATCCATCCCATAACAATTATTGGGAATCTTTGTTCTGGCATTCTTTTGACCACTGTAATCTTTTCTTTTCTATAATGTCTATGATGTCCGGCTCCTCTTGTACACCCATAATTTCCCTTATTTCTTTATCCATTCTAGATTTTCCAGCTAATCTTCTTAAAACATCCATTTCTGTACTTAAAATTCTTTTCATTTCCCTGGTAGGAATTTGCCAGACTTCAGCACCATATGTTAAATTGCTCTGAATTATGGTTCGAAATATTTGTAATTTTGTATTTTTTGTAATATTTTTGCTCTACCAAACAGGGTTTAAAGCATTTATGGCTTGTTTTAAATATAGATAAATAAACGTTACCTGCTAAATATTGTTACATCATTTGACTCCAATATAAATAATTTCTACTGATTCACTTTTCTATCACTTTATTAGAAATCCAATATATATATATATATATATATATATATATAAATGCTAGGTTTACCGTACAGGCCACATGGCCTAAAACGAATTTGTTCATGATGATGATGATGATGATATAAATGTTTGTTTCTTTGCTTGTTCGTACTTTATGCGAGGCAATAGCGTTGATCCGATTGTGATGGGGCTTTTTGCAAATTGTTCAGGAGATTCCCGGGATGAACATAGGCTATAAGAGAGTTATGATTCTCAACTTATACACCCTTAAAAATCGCCCTTTGTGGTGGAAAACGTGAAAAAGTAGCTCTTTGACGCTTAAATGGCTTACGCTGCCTAAATCATAAGAAATACACAAAATTAATGTAGGCTACACAGAATTTAATATTTCAAAAAGCTCTACAAAAAAGCCCGCGACAGCACATGTTTATCTCTTATGGATAACTCACAATAACTATTTTTGTCTTTCATTGATGCCAAGAATGATCGAGACAAGTACGTAGATTCATGTGCAAGCATAGTAGCACATGGCGGGTATTCTTTTACGGATAACTCACAATAACGAATTTTGTCTTTTAGCTCATTTATGCCAAGAAGATCGAGATAAGTAGATTCCTGGACAACGCCGGGTAATCAGCACGGGGTATCTAAAAAAATATAATTTTATAATCATTTTTTCTTTTACTTATTCAATTAAACATAAAAACACATTAATTTTCATTTATTTAGGCGCAGCAGCGCACGCCGGGTATCAGCTAGTACTAAATAAATTGTATGATATAGAGATACATTGCGACGATGCAAGGAAGTTATCCGAAGGACTTTACACCCTTAAAAATTAACCGATCGCAGGTTTAAACCCGCGAACCTTTAATCCAGAGACGAGCTTAGTAACCACGAAATTACTGGGGCTAACATAACACACAGAAAAGTAGAGATATGCTGTTTGCAGTTATAACAGTTATAAACAACAGAGCAAAAGTTCTCTTTTTCACAAACAAAGAAATAAAAATTCTCTCCCCCTCCCTTCCTCCTACATCCTTTTTACTTCAATCTTACTATCCCTCTCTCTCACTCTATCTCCTACACACATAAACATACACCTTTCCTGATCGTGTACTGTTCAAACTTTAAAAAAACAAAACTTCTGGAATATGTATGTGGGGGTTTCCCACTCTGTGGAAGCAAACAGATTTACCCGGCAGTTTATAAAAAAAACAAACAATCTGCATTTTTTATATTCTTCAGTTCGCTAGACTGCTAAATAAGATACAACAAAACATGCACTTGTACATCCATTGATCTCAAAAGTAATTTGTTAATACATTTTTGATATCTCGTATTGCGTATAAGATTGTGTTTAAATAGTATACATTGATCCATGGACACATGACCGCATTTTAATTCATGATTATAAATTTAATTCAGTAAATAACACCGAGCAACAAAAAAGAAACCTTTTTTTTTGTCTCAGAAAGAAAAATATGTGATTCTGATAGTATTTTTCTCCTGAATTCAAATATGATATCGGTTTTTCTCCATCACGCATAGGTTTCCGAGAGACAGGTTTTTATAATTTTGAACACTTTAATATTTTCTACATTCGTAACTACACAATATTCGAACATTCAGACTCACCTAGAAAGTAAGAAATGACGATTTTCTGTTATATTTCCCCTGTGGAGCATCCCTCTCGATGATCCAACAATAATCGGCCAGCAATTAGGATTCCATTTGCCTTGATATCTCTTATCCATAGCTGAAATCTCCTCATGAAAGTGTTCCCCGTGCTCATCGCTCAATGGACAAATGGAGAAGGAAACGTTTATTAAAAAAATAATTATTTAAATCCATTAATTGAAATTGAAATAAAAAAAACTGTGGGTGATACATATTTGAAAACACGATAAAAAAACTGGATTAAGTACAACTATTGGTACTCATGAGACAAGAATCATGTTGACCAGTGTAATTTTACATATTAAGGCTCACTTGTTAATACATCAAATAACTGCTCAGAAGAAATCAAGTAACATTTTTGAAGCTAACAGATGTCTTTATTGACTAATAAAACAATTAAGACTATATTATCAACAATTAAGAGTAAAATTAAATTGTAAAATTGAAAATTCTATCTTCAAGCCACAGTTAGTCCAAAAGCATTCAAGACTGAAAGTGTATAAAACACTGGCTCTTCCAACTCTTTTGTATGGTAGCGAAGTATGGACGTTGAAACAGAAGGATATACAGAGACTTAGATCTGCTGAAATGAGATATCTTCGGAGGACTGCAGGATACACACTACTAGATCACAAAAAAAATGAAGACATCTTAGAAGAATTACACATGGAATCTTTAGAAAACAAAATTTCTGATTATAAGTCAAGATGGATGCAACATGTTCATCGAATGGAAGATCACAGAATACCCAAACAAATGTTAAGATATCAACCTGCAGGAAGAAGAAGACCAGGACGTCCACTCGAAAGACTTCTGGATGGTGTTTCTCTTGAGGCCGAAACAGGTCAACAAATGGCCTAAATTCGTGAATGTACTATGATGATGATGATGATGATTAAATTGTACAAAACTCTGATTAAATCTGTACTATCTTATGGATTTGAGACATGGGCCTAAGCAAAAATTATAAAAAAACTTAGTGAAACAATTGAGGGTCATGTTTGGTCCAATAAATATTGATGGATAACGGCGTATTAAATATAACAAGACAAGGAGCTATAGGATCTATATAAAGATGTGGACATTGCCACATATAGTAGAAATGCCGAGACTTACATAGACAGGACATGTGAAAAGATCTAACGATCACTTGCTTTTACATAAAATAATTACTGAACTGTGGAAGGGAAAATACTCATCAGAAGATCCAAACTTAGGAAGATGAAATAATAAAGAATGTGAAAGCTCTGGTGAAGACTAGGTCTTTATAGAGAAGTTCGACAGGAACTTCAGAAGAAGCCTGTGTCCCAACATAAGATGGTGATGATGCTGCTATATATGTCCACCGCTGTGGTCTCGAGGTAGCGTGCTGCCTTATCACGCAGAGGGCCCGGGTTCGATCCCCGGTCGGGACAGTCTTTCTGGGTGAGGTTTTTATCGGGGTTTTTCTCACCTGTAAGACAAATGTCAGGAAAACTTTAAGGCCCAAACGGTCCCCGAAATCATCATCCTTATCATTATCATCATCATCCTCATCATCACCATCATCCTCATCATTATCATCATCATCATCATCCTTCACCGGTGTGGAAAGCAACGGGAAGCTACCACACCTACAATTCCCTAGTAAAGCTGCAAGCATAGCATGAAAATGTTATGATTGCAGTGAAGGACCTGCCCTCGGGCAGAATTACTATAGATAGATGGATGGATGGATATATATATATATATATATATATATATATATATATATATATATATATATATGGTCTCTTTTAGTTGTCAGGTCGCGGGTTCAAATGCGACCGGAGCCGATGTATTTTTTAAAAGGGTAAAAAATATGGAGGGAAGTAAAATGGTAGGTTCAATGTTGCAAATTTACTGCACGAAAAGAAACTCAAACCTGAAAAATGGAGTCTCTAAACAAAATTTCTCGGCCTTTTCATTCTTGTATTTGAATTGTGACGCTAATGACTTAAGTGGTTGACAGTTTGAAAGTAAGAATAAAAAAAGGTGTATTAATGTACTCAAATATAAATGTAATTATTATTATCATTATCACTATAGTATTATCATTATTGTAATATTATCATTACTGTAATATTAATAATTATTTTAACATTATCATTAGGTCTATAATATTATCATTAATCAAGTGTATCGATATTTTAGTATTATCAGTATTGTATTATTATTAGATAGTTATTATTGTATTAGTAGTGTTACAAATGCGCTTCTTACGATCATTGTTAGGAGTTAATAGACTGGATCACCAAAGGAACACTATTATCAAAGGAAAACGAGTAACAAGTTTAAATGAAGATATACAAAGATACCAACAAGAATGGAAAAATCATCTGAGGAGAATGGCAAGAAATAGACTTCCAAAATTGGCATTCCAATATACCCCAACTGGATATAGGGACCAAGGAAGACCAAAACATCGATGGAAAGATCAAGACCATCTTCGCTAGGTTTACTGTACAGGCCACATGGCCTAAAACGAATTTTTTCATGATGATGAAGATGATAGTAGTAGTATTACTGTTATACCTATTACACTGGTCAACATGATTTTTGTCTCATGAGTACCAATAGTTGTACTTAATGCAGTTTTTTATCGTGTTTTCAAATATGTATTCGGAATTTCTCCATCACCCACACTTTTTTATTTCAATTTCAATTAATGGATTTAAATAATTATTTTTTTAATAAACTTTTTTCGTCCATTTGTCCGTTGTAAAATAAAACCAAATGAGCTAACTCAGGAGATTTCAGCTATGGAAGAGATATCAAGGCAATTGGAATCCTAATATGCAGGCCGATTATTGTTGGACCATCAAGAGGGATGTTCCACAGGCGAAATATAGCAGAAAATCGTCATTTATTACTTTCTAGGTGAGTCCGAATGTTCGAATATTGTGTAGTTACGAATGAAGAAAATATTAAAGTGTTTGAAATCATAAATTCCTGTCTCTCGGAAACCTTGTGTGATGGAGATAAACCGATATCATATTTGAATCCAAGAGAAAAAAATACTATAATAATCACATATTTTTCTTTCTGAGACAAAAAAAAAGTTTCTTTTTGTTGCTCAGTGTTATCAGTATTATATTATTATTAGATAGTTATTATTGTATTAGTAGTAATACTATTAGACCTATTATTATTGTTATTATTTATTATAAAGACATGCCATAAATGAAAAAGTAAGAAGTTATGGCAAAGTGCAATAAATTGTAAATTCTATTAAACTACCTCTCAGAACTACTTTTACGCCTACTTGCTAACTAACTGGCACTATCGAACCCGTAGATTCATGGTCGCGCGTACATAAGCTCTCCATACATCCCTATCCTGAACTAATGTTTTCCAATCATTCCCTGTATAATCTATTTCCCTCAAATCATGGATAATGTTATTCTCCCACCTCATTCTTGGTCTACCAAATGGACGTTTTCCCTCTGGTTTTCCTACAAGAAGCTTCCATTCATGTCTTCCATTCCCCATTCGTGCCACATGTCCTACCCATCGCAGTCTACGAAACTTAACTGTTCTTTTTATATCCTGTCTCCTATAAACACCATGTAGTTCACTGTTAGGAGTCTTCTCCATTCACCTCTCTGTTCATCTCCCTTTGGTCCAAAAATTTTCCTAAGAACTTTATTCTAAAATACTCGTAATATCCTTTGCATTTATAAACTATGAATTGATGACAATCTGAAAATGAAGGGGGGTAAATTATTTTGTGCATTCATTGATTTTAAGATGGCATTTGATACTGTGGACCGAAGCGCACTTTGGGAAAAATTAAATCGGAAAGGATTGTCTTGTAAAATGATACATGCTTTAATGTCAATTTATAAATATGTTAAATTTTGTATAAAAGTAGACCAAGGGCACATTACAGAGAGCAGCGAAGCCAATCGGGGAGTGAGACAAGGTTGCATTTTATCACCAATGTTATTTAATCTATTCGTTGATGATATTGTAGACGTAATGCTAGAAGGAGAAATTGAGGCTCCGGAGATAGGAAATGTTAGAATCCCAGTCCTGTTATATGCAGATGATTTAATTATCTGTTCCAAGACAATCAAGGGATTGCAAAGAGGTCTTGACCTACTGGAAATATACTGTAGGAATTGGGGATTGACTGTAAATACTAGTAAGACAAAAACAATGACATTTAAAAATGGGACGGTTTATGGTAGAACAGAGGAATGGAAATACAGAGATCAAGTTCTTCAAAACGTGAAACATTTCGAATATCTTGGTACGACGTTGTGAAAATGAACGGAAAGTGGAAAAAAACACATTGATATAGCATTATTTAAAGGGAGGGGACAACTTAACAGTGTACTCGGTATTCTGGGTCGAGTGCCTGATATTCCAGTCAGCACATTAGAAAAATGTATGGAGCTATGGTCAGGCCAGTCATGCACTATAGTAGTGAGATTTGGGGTTTCCAAAGAACGGAAATACTAAATAAGGTATATACGCATTTTCTAAAGTATATTACAGGACTTAGTAAGGCCGTTTCTAACTATGGAATTTTATATGAATTCGGGTCATTCCAGGACGATATTAACTGTAAAATTCGTGTACTCAAATACTGGTTGCGAGTAATCCAAGGTGAACAAACAATGCTTAGAGCAATTTGCTACGACCACCAAATTAAAAACATAGATGTTAAATTTTGGGCAGACGAGGTTAGGAGAGAACTCCAAAAGATTGGGATGGGCTGGATATGGGAAAAAGGGACTGAAAATCGCAAGAACGTGTGGAGAAAAATAAGGAGGAGGTACTTAGATGTAAACCAACAAGATACCTTCGCCGAATGTACAGAAAAACGCTCACTGTGTTTACAAAGAGACCTAAAACACGTCTGGGAAAAGAATCGTATATACTCAACCTAGGATTTAAGGAGAGATCAGGGCTTGCTTGGTTTAGGCTAGGGGCATGGAAATTTCTAAAAATTAGCGACAAGCACGATATGCGAATATGTCCAATGTGCGGGAACTTTGAAGATGAGATACATATATTAGGAAAATGTAATGATTTAGAATATTGGAGACGTCAGTTATTACCGGAAAGATTTCTAAATTCAAATCGGGAAAGATTGGCATGCTACGAGTTATTGGTAAATCCAGAAAATTGGATAAACCTCGGTAAATTTCTGGACAAAACGCGAAAAATAAGGACAACACTCATTCATGAATAAATATATGTTATCAAAATGCAATACCATTAATTATTAACAATTATATATAAATTAATTAGTGTATAATGCTGTTGTGTTATTATTTAATTGTAATATTAATGTGTTTTCTTTATGTAATTGTAATGTTAATGTTTTTTTAGTGTATAATGCTATTGTGTTATTACTTAATTGTAATATTATTGTGTTTTCTTTATGTAATTGTAAGGTTAATGTTTTTAGTGTATAATGCTATTGTGTTATTATTTAATTGTAATATTATTATTGTGCTTTCTTTATGTAATTGTAATGTTAATGTTTTTAGTGTATAATGCTATTGTGTTATTATTTAATGGTAATATTTTTATTGTGTTTTCTTTATGTAATTGTAATGTTATTGCTGTTTTTGTTTATTTTTCTTTACACTAGTACCAATTATTACTTTATTGTAACGGACTGTCAACAGCACGTACGGCTTACTGCCCGTGCGACCCATATTTGTAAATAATATTGTAAATATCTTACTTTTTGTCTAATAAAGTCCTACTACTATAAACTATGAAAATAAATACTCACTTACTTACTTACTCACTGGCACTATCGAACCCGTAGGTTCATGGCCGCGCGGACATAAGCTCTCCATACATCCCTATCCTGAGCTAATGCTTTCCAATCATTCCCTGTATAATCTACTTCCCTCAAATCGTAGTTAATATTATTCTCCCACCTCATTCTTGGTCTACCAACTGGGCGTTTTCCCTCTGGCTTTCCTACAAGAAGCTTCCATGCAAGTCTTTCATTCCCCATACGTGCAACATGTCCTGCCCATCGCAGTCTACGAGACTTAACTGTTCTTATTATATCTGGCTTCCTATAAAGACCATGTAGTTCATTGTTATGTAGTCTTCTGCATTCACCCGTTTGTTCATCTCTCCTTGGTCCAAAAATTCTCCTAAGTACCTTATTCTCAAATACTCGCAATCTCCTTTCCTCCCTTAAAGTAAGAGTCCATGTTTCGCACCCATATAATATAACTGGTAGAATAATAGTTTTATATATTTTCAGTTTAACGTTTTTTAAAAGGAGTTGGGACATCAAGAGTCTCTGTAATGCATAATAACATGCATTTCCAGAATTGAGCCTATGTTTAATTTCTTTGTGCATCTCATTCCTATTTGTGATTATTGTTCCTAGGTATTTGAATTCAGCCACTTCCTCAAAATTTCCCTCATTTGTCATTAGCTGTCCATTTCCGTTATATAATGTATTTCTACGTCTGACCATATATTTAGTTTTATTGATATTTACTTCCAGTCCTCATTCCACGTTTAATGATGATTAAGCGTGCCTAACATAAAATAAACAACCTAAAATATAGAATGCAATTAATTTATAGAGGAAAGCTGGATTACAGAAAACTATATATCATATAGATTAAATATGTTGAAAACTGGAAGAGAATGTACTGATTAAACCAGTAGCCCCTTTACTATACAATGATTCCAAGGTAAAGTAGGAAAGAAGCTATGGCTGAGGTCACGTTGGCGAGAGTCCAGGACTCAATGTCTAGACTGGTAGTGTGGCTCACTGAACACATTATCATCTCAAAACTATCTAATTACATTGTGAGGAGCACGTTTTAGTTGGCGAAATAATTGATAATGGCTGTAGAACAACGCCGATCGATTCATCAGAAACATTTTATAGAACAATTATTACAATATCTTTAAACAGTTTAAACAGATGTAATACGTGATAAAGAGAAGAATTGTATTATTTCCTATCTTGAAAATTTACTGGCGACGCGGCAATGAACTCGAAATTCCTTGGAATTTAACCATCTGGAAGAATATTGCCGGTACGCATAAAGCATTCTTCTAAATGGTTACTTTACATGATGTAAGCCTAACCATAAGCAGTTACAGTAGACCCAAACCAAAAATAATCGATATACAAAACTTTATTTGTTTGGCTTCATACACAAGATAAACTTCAAAATATAATAATAATAATAATAATAATAATAATTTGATTTATTTATATACAGATTTTCAATGTTCATACATCTTTCTGTGCATACAGTTTTATATCCTTCTCTACTCGTCTCTATCCACCCACTCCATGTTCTCCTTCAGTCCTCTTGTACTCATTTCAATTCTTATTTCTTAAATCCACGAGTTTCGAGGTCTTCCTTTCCTCCTTCTTCCAGGTGGACACCATTCCAAATAATAATAATAATAATAATAATAATAATAATAATAATAATAATAATAATAATAATAATAATAAATAATAATAACAATAATAATATTAAAAAATAAGAAAGAATCTGGATCCACTTTTTATCTCGATGCTTATCCTTGTTTATAATGTGTTTACCTAAATTGGTGATTCCGCTATAATTAAATTATTGCTCAGGGACCGTATCCCGTTTCAGCGTGTTTTATTATTTACTCTTGTAAGATACATTCTTCACTCGTGTCCGGGGAGGAATGAGATGAAGTTCCTATTACTAGGGTCGGTGACATACACGGATGCCGGCTACCAGGTCTGTCTCACCATTACAGCAGCAGTTGTAAATAAATCGAACGGTATGGATTATAATAGTATAGAAAGTGGTAGAATCAAGTTTTTGCTAGGGAAACTCCGAGAAAAACCTTCTCTGACTCCGATTTATCCACTAAGAAACCTTCGTGGAGTGACGGAGCCCAGAGTTGGGGAGCAAGATTCATACTAATTGGGCCATGTACGAGTTTTTTTTTTTCTCTTGTAATATAGTATAACATTATTTAATTCTTATTTATATACACTTTAACATTTAAGGTCATAGGCTATCGTATTTACGACCTCAACTACGCTAAGTACTCTGTTGTCGTTTCTCCTTTTGTGTAGGTCACAATTTAATTTTAACGGCATTATAAAACTAACAAATAATAAGCACATAGGAAATGAAAATCTTAAGAACTATTCAGGGGAAAATATTATTTGATAAAATACACAACACAGAAATTAGGGACAAATGCCATATTCAAGACATAGCCAAATTTATTACAGATAGACGAAAATATTGGAAGGGCCATATAGAAAGAATGGAAGAAAACCGGCTTGCAAAAAGAGCTGAAGAAGATAGATTAATGGACGGGAGAAGAACAAGAGGAAGACCAGCCAAGAGATGGATAGACAGTGAATGCACATCCAATACGTCTTCCTCCGAGGAGTGATTTTGGAAATAAACAGGATGAAAATCCTACAAATTAAGTTTAAGAAGAAGAAGAAGAAGGTATTATAAAACGGTCCACCTCTGTGTTCTCGGGGGTAACTCTGTTCCCTGTTACGCAACAGGCCCGGGTTCGATTGCCAGTCGGGATAAGTTTCCTGGGTGAAGAGTTTTCGGGGTACGATTATAATTGTCGGGAAACTAAGACCCAAATAGTCTCCGAATATCATATGGCCAACATAATCACCATATTATATTCGCCTTGTCCGCTATGAATGTATGAGTTAATGGTGTGTTCTGTCTTAAATGTTAGTGCTGCCTCGGAAATGTTCCTGCATTTAACTGTTCCCTTATTCGGGGAAGCTCTACATGCTCTTTTTTGGTCCAAAAATTATGTATGTGACCCCCTCCCAAACTGGGGGTGGAGAGGGTTAAAACATAGCTGCTGACCACATACAGTAAATATCATAAGTAATGCCGCGAGTGATTTCCAAATTATGGATAAATTCACGACTCGCGAATAAAATTGAGCTGTTTACTCACAAATCATTATTTAACTATAGTTATTTTTAAATATTTATATATTTAATGTAAACGGCGATGTTTGAAAACAAATGAGAAACGATTGGTACGCTTCATTTGTTCATCACTGCAACCAGATCATATTATTTATTGCCAAAGGATCGTAATGTTGTAAGAGTGAACCCTAGTGGAGAAATTTATAACCAACGTTATAGGTATTAATTAATTTCTGATGTCCTATTGTAAATATGTCAATTACATTTTTCTGGAACGTCATTTCCTGGAAAATAATTAGTTTAAGAAAGTGCAAACTTTTTTTTTTGTGGTATAGTCAATTGTTACAAATGTTTTTATATTATCTCTGGCATGCGCTTTATGTTGAGGGGTGGAGAGGGTTAAAACATAGTTGCACTATATATACAATCTGATAGCCGGATTTCTTCGTGAGTCAATCACTGCAAAATAATGCTATGACCTATTCAGAATATTAAAAACGTGCTTTCTTTATTATGATAAACTTTAGTTGATAAATTCTAGGCGAAACACGACTGTGATTGGTTGTAAATTAAAAATCATTGAAATGTGATTGGTCATTGACTCCTATTTGGGGCTTGAGTTAAATAGTCGTGGAAAATACATTATAAAAAAAAGCGTGGAGCAGAGCCAAGTACTTGCTGCTATAAGTGAATATAGCATATACGGCGTAGCCCAGTGTTGAGCCATTGTCTCTCCATTGTTAGGAGTTAATAGAGCACATTCAGTTACCTTGTTTGTCCATAGATGTCATGAGTGGCATGTGTCAACACACTGACTCAATGAGACATCTAGCAGGCAACTAAAGCATATACTACGATGTTTCAGATTGATACATTTTGCTCAGAGGCCTCTTTATTCAGGTTTAAGAATCTTTTACGAGCCTCAAAATATTCAAACTAGGGAACCATACCTTAAAGTCCCTCCCGGAGGACTTGCTGTTTGATTTTTTCCATCCTAAAAAAATCTCGAAAGTGAGAAGGCCTCTCTTTGGCTGGCTGCAAATTTTTATACTAATAATAATAATAATAATAATAATAATAATAATAATAATAATAATAATAATAATAATAATAATAATAATGTTTTATTTATTCTGGTAGAGTTAAGGCCATAAGGCCTTCTCTTCCACTCAACCAGCACAAATACAAATAAATATTTGACAAATATAGATATACACTATACTAATTATAAACAGTTAAAGATACATTAAACGTAGCAATGTAAATTTCATGTACAAACAACATTTTATAGGATAATAACAATAATAATACTTACGATAATAATAATAATGATAATATAATAATGATAATAATAATTATTGTAATAATAGTATAAATATGATAAATTATACGAGTAACACCAATTAATACATATATATATCTTACACTGGGTGATGATGGAGTCAAGGTTAGAGGAAACTTCTAGATAAAAGAAGAAGTGAAGATATTAGAAATCAACTAAATATTTTTAAACTTTTAGATAAAATAAAAGAATCTAGATAAAACTGGAAAGAACATGTTCAAAGAATGAAACATGATCGGATTCCAAAAATTATACTTAATTACAAACCAAGAGGAGACAGGAATGTTGGTAGACCGATAAAGAGATGGATTGAACTTTTTGAATGAGAGTCTATGAGACCGGAACAAGCCACATGGGCTTAATCCGTGATTGTTCATGATGATGATGAAATTGCAATTTATAATTAAAAATATTTTAACAAGGAATCATATGTTTCACACCATTCACTTAAATCCTTGTTAAAATAGTTTTAATCAAAAATGGCAAATTTGAATATGTTAATTAATAAATGATATGTATTGATATTTTAATTATGTACTACGAACAACTATACAAAATGGAATGTCAAATATCTTGAAAATGATCTCACACAAGGAGATTCAAAATTCAACTTGAAGATCTGTTCGCAATAATAGCTCAGTCGGTAGCATGCTTAACAGTGAATGTTGTAATGTCAGGTTCTAATCTCTTTTAACCGTGATACGTAACAGCTTAAAGGGTGGGTTTCACCAACAGAGGTAACTGTATAACGCCAGTTTAAGCTATGTATTATATATAGGGAAAACTGGCGTAATACAGTTACTTCTGTTCGTGAAACAGACCCTAAATCGTTAAAGCACCGGTTTACAAAACCAGAGATACAGAGTTCAAATCCCGATTTAGACATATATTTTCAAGGCCCGCGCCGTAGCCGACTGGTTACGACAAGAAGTCTCGGGACTTACGCTGGTTCGAGTCTCCGTGGGGGAAGAAATTTTTCTCGTGTAATTTCGGCCAGTATGGGACCGGTGCACGAAACTATTTTAAGCTAAGGCTTAGCTCAGTGCTTAGTGGCTTGATTCGTATGCAAGAGGTTACAGGTTCGATTCCCGGTGAGGTAATTTATTAATCGTTGTAAGAGCTCAGCTGGTAGAGCGGTGAACTCTAGTGGTATATAATTTCAGTAATCCATAGGTCGCTAGTTCAAAACCGTCTGGGAGGATTTCATGTCCGTCGCCATGGCGTAGTCGGTAGAGTCCCTACCTTCCACTCCGGTGACCCGGGTTCGATTCCCGGCAGGGTAGGGGATTTTAAATCTCCACCTTGGGTCTGGGTGTATGTCCTGTCTTGTGTTTGTATGTGTGAATAAGATAGAAAGGTTAACAAAGGTAAAACGGAAAAAACAAGAAAGACATGAAAAAAAAGTCCGTCGCCGTGGAGTAGTCGGTAGAATCCCTACCTTCCACTCCGGCGACCTGGGTTCGATTCCTGGCGGGGTAGGGGATATTAAATCTCCACTCTGGGTGTGTGTGTCCTGTCCTTGTGTCTATGTGAGAATAAAAGGAAAGTTAACAAAACTGGTAAAACAAAAAGGGGGAAAAAGTAAAACAAAAAGGAAAATCAGTATAAACTTAAAAAAAGTATATTGATATTGGACTGAGATAACGATTCATTATGAGGTTATTATTATTAACTACTCTCAGGGAATAATATTTATAAAAACATAATGTTTATTTTTACTTGTGATTTTTTATTGACATTATAACTTTAGTTGTATTTTTGTCAGTACAGTTATCTTGTGGCTTGATTCCTTTCTGCAGAATGCGGTACGAATTTATGTTTCAAACGTAGCCACAATAAGTATTTATAGAACTCCAACATGTACAAGTATTAGGTAATTCTGTACGTAAAGGTGTTCATGTACTAATTGTTAACGTACAGCACATGTCTGTAGATGTATTTTAAACCTTGCTACGAGTATAATGTTCCTTTAACACGCAATGTCTTGCCCATTCCGGAAACAAGTAAGAGCTCTATGTCCGCCATTTTGTTCTCTTATCTTGATTATGTTTCCTCCAATTGTAAAAAAAAAATCTTACCTACACCACTTCTAGAGCGGTCCGTTCTGTATTTATATACATCTGAATTGGTCAGAAATGTAATGCGAGCGCTCTTTTCAGAGATAACGGCATAAACATTATCATTTACGCAACTCGTAAAACTAAATTCCAACCTCATATCACAAGACATAAATCATATTGTTACTACCGTGCATGCAACAGTGCAATAAGTTACAATGCTCACGGTGAAGATATGTAGGACCTACATTTCTTTAGAATACGTATGAAATAATATAATTTCCAATTCAAGGTAATGCAAAGTCTAGTGGTTATAATCCTTACGTGTAATCATGAGGGTTCGGGTTCATACCCAACCGGAGACGATGGATTTTTAGGACGGAAAAATGCAGGAGCAAGTCTTCCGAGAGGGACTTCAAGCCTTGGGGGGCAGCTATAGCTGCTGGCAACGAGGAAGAAAAGAGAATCTGAACTCTCTTTGTTATTGCCGCTAATTATTACTTTACTGGAACGAAATGTATTAGGTTATATTTATATTCGTAAAGGCCCTAATAAGGCGGGATTCGTTGGTATGCTGGTTACCTTTTTTTTTTTTAACTCATACCTTGTATAAGGCACTATTATTTATATACCGAGCCTGAAAATCTTCGGGAGTAGATTCGAAATCGGAAGAAAAGAAGAGGCAGACCTAACAAGACATTGATAGAGGGAATTATGAATTTGATGAAGGACGGAGGACTACTGGATGGTGACTGGGAGGATAGAGATGAATGGAGAAGAGAATCAAAATTTAATATTGGGCACATGAAGATACTGTATACATTTTAAACATGTTCAATAAAAATATTATTATTATTATTATTATTATAATTAATGTTGTTGTTTTGTTGTTGTTAATTAGATCTAAGAGAAGAATTCGTTAGTTTATGTAGTTTCTATATGATAGACATATTTTATATAATTTTATAGACTATAGCCAGGGAATGATTGGAAAGCATTAGCTCAGAATAGGGATGTATGGAGAGCTTATGTCCGCGCTGCCATGAACCTACGGGTTCGATAGTACCAGTGAGTAAGTAAGTAAATAAGTATAACCTTCATACCTTAGAAACTTGATCTCACTAGAAGCGATTCAGTATTTGCTGAAGTTTTGTACAGTCGTAAGCCTAACAATCATATCTGAGGAATAGCATGCCAATTGTTATTTAATTCACAAAAAAAAAATAGATCGATTCAAAAATTAAATATTGGTTTTATGATTTTTTATTTGTGATGTCATCAGTGTGATCAAATCGGTGTGTGTGCTACACCATGAAGTGTGTAACAAGCATAAAATTCGCGGAATTTCCGGCAAATGTACAACATTCCTAGCCACGTGGGTGCAAGTTCTGGGAAATTATTTGCTGATGATATCATGGCCAACAAACTCAGGCTTAATTTGTTATCAAAGAGCATCAATTTATTCCAGATGACAGTAAGTGAGTATCTCCATCCAATATCCCTAATTAGTTAAGTGGACGAACGGCTTAAGTTAAAAAATATATAGATGCAATCGCTTTATTTACGCTGTATCGTAGAACAGCACGAAAACCACTTTGTAACTGTAGTTACAACATAGGTGTCCCTTGTTGCTTGCGTGAGATTATATAAAATGTTAATATAGTGTGTGTTAGAGAGTTTTAGAAGCGATATGTGTGTGTGTGTGTGTGCGTGTGTGTGTGGGTGTGGGTATTTTCCAATGCTATCCTATGCACTATTCGTGCTTCGAGATCTGCGCTAGGCGATATACTGCTATGACGTTAATATGTTGTAATTTCACACTACTTTAGCAGACCACTTTACGCAGAAGGTAATTATGTACTTGTATTTTGAATAGAGGTGGGCCGTGGTGGTCTAGTGGTTATGCTCCTTGCCTCTAGTCCCGAGAGTCGCGGGTTTAAACCCGACCGGTGCTGATGGATTTTTAGGGCGCAAATATCCAAGGAACAAGTTCTCCGGGAAAGACTTTGAGCCGTGGATCACGAGTCTGAAGATTTTCAAGCACGTAAAAGAATCGCAATAAAGAGGTCTCGTGCAAAATGTATCCCACCATCATCAATCCAAGTAATATATTAGTTTCATACTATATGTCTCATAGAGGCGATGTGCTAACCACATATCACTCGTTGTTATTTATAGGTAAATAAACATAACTATATTATGCTTGATTAAGAAACTCCTGCTAGGGAACAGCCGGGTCCCCACGCGGGGCGTATGGGATATCTTCTTTGACTTCAAGGTTAGGCTGTAAGCCTGTGCCGACTCAAAGCAAATTATAGATAGATAGATGGAAAGCTCTGCGGCCATCGTGTTGGCGGTGAGCGATCCATTTTGGTCCTCCTTAATAGGTAGAACCCCGGGTTCCTGTAAAATACATTAGCCCCGGTTTAAATTTTGAATTTAATTTTGAAGTTAATTAGCAGACATATAGGGGATACGTTCCAACGTTCCGAAATAACATAAAAATTATCATAAGTAATGCCACGAGCGATTTCCAAATTATCGATAAATTCACTACTCACTTCGTGAGTCGTGAATTTATCTAGAGGATTTGGAAATCAAGAGTGGCATTTGTTAGGACTGTTTAACGTATAAAATTAAGTTGTTTACTCACAAATCATTATTTAAATATAGTTATTTTAAAATATTTATATATTTAATGTAAACGGCGATGTTTGAAAACAAATGAGAAACGATTGTCATGCTTCATTTGTTCATCACTGCAACCAGATCATATTATCTATTGCCAAAGGATCGCAATATTGTAAGAATGCACCCTAATGGAGAAATTTATAAACATTATAGGTTATTAATTCAGTTCTGATGTCCTATGAAGTAAATATGTCTATTATATTTTTCTGGAATGAAAATTCCTGGGAAATAATACATTTAAGAAAGTGCAAACAA
The DNA here is from genome assembly GCA_030220185.1 of Diploptera punctata. NCBI lineage: Eukaryota > Metazoa > Arthropoda > Insecta > Blattodea > Blaberidae > Diploptera > Diploptera punctata. The sequence continues at coordinate 323,006 of JASPKZ010007526.1, read as the reverse complement.
TCAATGCAAAATAATGCTATGACCCATGCAGAATGTTAAAAAGGAGGAGCTTGATTTTAAAGTGATAAAATTAAACTAATAAAATCGAGGTGAAAAAGACTGTGATTGGTTGTAATTCAGAATTCATTGAAATGTGATTGGTCATTGACCCCCATATAAGCATGAGTTAAACAGTCAATATAAAATCAATTAATGGGCGGTTTTGAACAATTTATATTAATTATTACTGCCACGCTTAGGCAAGGGCTTAAAGAACTTGGTATTTTTTTCCTGTTTTGCCGCTTTTATAAGGCCTTTCAATTCAGATTGATACTTAGCTGTGATTTCAGCGATAGAATTCCTTATTTTGTTTTCGGATTTCTTGATGAATCGTACAGTTGATTCATTAACATTGAAATAGCGTGATATACAAGCAAACGACTCGCTAACACGTAAACGTTCAAGTAGGCCTATTTCTATTTTACTTTAAGCGGCAACACTACTACTTTTCCATTTCGGAACTAATTTTATTTCCTTTTACTCGATATTATAAATTGGCAACAAAGCAGAGGAGACGCGCGTTATTCAATCAAAATTGTTGCAACTGATGACAAGTTGAAACAATAAAACACCGATCCTGGCGAGGGCGACATTCATGAACGGACATAGCGGCACATGAATTACGGCGGCGGCGGCTTTTAACAACGAACTTTAGGCTTAATGAGAATAAGGTTTGTTTTACTCTAATATTAATTTGTCCATTTGGTTTGAATCGCTGAAAAGCTGCCTTGGCAAGTACCTGCAGTAAAAAAAAAAGTATCCTATGAGTTAATAAAAGTTACATCCTTATAATATACCGACTGGATTTGGGAATAAAGACATTTTTAGCCGCGAATACAGGAACTGTGTCGAAATTTTTTAACCCGCGAATAAGGTTTTACTGTATTGTAAAGCCTGTTTTGATAGAAGAAATGTCCCCATTCTATTTATATGTTGAAACCATTTTAGATTGTTGTCTGTCAATGTATTTGCTAATTCATATATTTGTAATTGTTCTCTAATGTCGGTATTGCGGCTATGATCTCTTAAAGTGTGTCCTGCTATCCTTCTTAAGAAACGCGTATATACAGAGTGAAAATTATTTAAACCGACAAACTCTGGGAGGTTGTAGGAGACACCAAAACAAATATGTTTCCCTAATGTCATTTTTTCCTATGAGGATTATTTAAACCGGTAGAGGAAGATTTCTCTAGCGGCAAATTAATTAAACCAACAAACACTTTTGCATTTTTTATTACCAAGAGACAACACATTAACACAACGCAATTACTTAAATTAGAGTAGAGGTTCAAAAATGCCTCCATTGACATGTAAACTAAGGTTACACCCGCGGATCATGTTCTGTCTAACACGGGTAAAAACTCCGTGAGTATCGTTAATTGCTCCTGCTGCTACTACTATCCGGGCAACCATATCTTTTTCTGATGCAACAGGAGTTGTGTAAACAAGGTTGCGCATCTCTCCCCACACAAAAAATCCAAAGAGGTCATATCTGGGGATCGAGCAGGCCATGGTACAGGACCACCTCAGCCATTCAACTTTTCTGAAAACCGTTGGTTCAAGAATCGACGCACACGACTGAAATGTGCCGGCGCCCCGTGATGCTGGAACCACATGCGTCGTCTTGTAGGGAGCGGGACGTCTTCCAGCAATTCTGAGAATGCTCTGGCGAGAAAATTGTAATGGTGCCTGCTATTTAACGGCTTAGGTAGGATATATGTCCCAATTAAACAGTCCCCAACAACACCGGCCCACACATATCAGTGTACTCACGCCAGGTGTATCGCTCCATTAGTAAACAGATACAATTCACTACTACACTGGTGGACAAGACAATTCCTACCATCAACAGCAGTTGTCATGACAACTGAAGAGCGTAATATGCCCTCTACCGGTTTAAATAATCCTCATAGGAAAAAATTGCATTAGGGAAAAAGATTTGTTTTGGTGTCCCCTACAACCTCCCAGAGTTTGTCAGTTTAAATCATTTTCACTCCGTATATTGTGGTGTGATCGCCTCTATTTTTCTTCTATGCTATTTAGGCGTAATAAGCACAATGTATTTATTTAAAACTTTCACTAAACACTTTATTGAATTCTTCATTTATCAACAAACTTCTATACACAATTACAGTTACCGAAATAATCTTCTTTTAATTGTTATCTCAGTTAGAACAATTTCTCACTCACTGATCAATAAATTCGCAACAATACTCGCCGTCGCAAACTAACTGCGGTCTCATGCCTCTGCCTATATATAAGGTGCGAGGAAATATCCAGAAATAGCTTCTAGGCAGTTCGATGCCCAGAATCCTCTAAAATGAATCTTTCTCCAAAGAAGAGAGAGACACACCGGTAGAACCATTTGGCAACACACTCCAGACAATTCTGCTGGCTGTGCGGGCAATCTAACTCGCCATGGGCGACTCGCCCGCGCAATTCAAACTTCGCTATGCAACAAGTAACAATATATATATATATATATATATATATATATATATATATACGTTGTGTATAGAGAGGAGTAGAATGAGTGTATGTTTAACTTTTTGTGTATACTATATTGTATGTGATCTGAGGAATTATGAAAAAGAGAAGGGAGAAGGTGAAACCTGCTGCCGGCTTAAAATAGGGGAATTCTTTAGTAAATCAATTTTATGGTCCTAATTGAAGCTTTCTTTTTTATTAATCCTTAAATTGGAGAAACTCAATTTTTTCCCCATTACTTTATTTAAAAATATGAAATAAATTAAACCAAAATATTTTACAGGATATATTACCAATATAAGATTTAACTAAATTGTAATGTAGGCCCTTTGAAGGTAAATTGGAACAAAGCAAATACGGTCTGATTTAGTTGATTTTTGGAGAATACCTTCACCGTTTTATTTTAATAGTATATACTGAGTTTTGTTGCGAAAAATTGAAAACGAAGACCGGTAGAGGGATTTTTAAATTTTCGTTTTAGAAGAAATTCTACTCCCTCCTAATTGTCTAATTATTTTACTGATTAACGAATTCAGCCCTATTTTTTAAAATGTTTGCTTTGTACTGAGAATGGTTCCAAAAATATTGCGGCCGCTAGAGCGTTGACATATGATCGTAGGATCGGTGAAGATCTGTAAAATATTTCCAAAAAATATTTTCATGAAAATAACCTCAATCGCTCTATTCCTTTGGAATTTGGTAAAAAAAGCAACAAACGCCAAATACGTACAGACATTCCTAAAATAAACTAAAAATCGTTCCTAAAATAAACTAAAAAAATCTCGTAACACTAATAAAATGCCTCTATTGAATGTTGGTTAAATCCAAACAATGATCTTAGTGTTGGTATAGTCTTGCCAATCTGAGGAAGACTCGTAGCGCTGTTAGATATGATGAATTTAAAGTGTTTAGCATGCCTTAATCTTGCAGCTACCGGGTTCTGTGCCCGCGAGCAGAGCTCTGTTGTTGTAATTAACATAACAATGACCGTCATGAGTGCATGGAGGCGATAACAGCGATATCAAGCGGCGGATCTCTGCATTAATTACAGGCGCAAACAAAAACGCACCTAATTCGCTCTAATTGTACAGTAACACAAAAATTTTCACTACGTCAATCTACACGATTTAATTAACCAGTGTGAGATCAGGTACTTTCTGGCTCATAAGTTCTGAAATAAATATTAGGCATTACACTGATTAACTAAAATGCTTGTGCTATAAACTGTTTATTAACAATAGTGCTGCCCCGATGGTCCAGTAGCTAACATTGCGCTTCTGTCTGGGGTTCAATTACGGCTGGACCGATGGATAATATCACCGAATGATGCCAAATGGCAAATAGCTTTATTTCGTTTACAATACAAAAATCAATCACGCAGGAACTGTGTAACTAACTAATTCGTGGCACTATCCAACACATACTTTCATGGCCGCGCGGACATAACTTCTCCATACATCCCTATCCAGAGCTAAGTAAAGAATTCCCACTACAGGCCTCAGGAGACCCTTGAGGTAGTGGGAGGTTAAGGCTCCCACTATTTCTAGACAATCGGCACTTGATGTCAGCCGGTTTGTCAGCCCTGCTTGTCGGCCGCCTTTACCCCATAACAAGCGTCTGGTACTCATTTCCGTTAGAGGCTGAGTCGACCCCAGGGCCATAGTGTCTCCAGAAGGTTTGGGTCAGTTTAAAAATACTCACCCCACCGGGACTTGAACCCTCGACCTTCCGGCTTGTAGCGCAGTGCCTTAACCACTACGCTACGGCGTGCTCCCTCCCTATCCAGAGCTAATGTTTTCTAATAATCCCCTGTATAATCTACTTCCCTCAAATCATGATAAAATGTTATCCTCCCATCTCATTCTTGGTCTACCAAGTGGGCGTTTTCCCTCTGATTGAACTTTCATTCACCATTCGCGCCACATGTCTTGCCCATCGCAGTCCATGAGATTTAACCGTTATTATATCTGGTTTCCTATAAATATAATGTAGCTCACGGTTATGTAGTCTTCTCTATTCGCCAGGAGCGTGCCTACATAAATTGAATAAATAACCGATGAGCGCACAAATTACTGTTGATGCATATGAATATCGTGAGGGGAAAAAATGTTGATTTTATTTTTCCAAAATAATATGCCGTGCATTTTTTAAATTGAAAATTAAGGAATTTTAACCTAAAATCACCATATTCATATGATGCAAAACATGCATTAGTCATTGTACAAACGGAATAGCCAACTTATCCTTATGGGGCGTAGGATTATCCAAACTGTAAACTAATCTGGTATACTCTTAACTTTCCCACTTTCTCACCAAATGTAATAAAACAAGTACAAAATATTATCTGGTACAAGGATTTAGTAATGAGTGAATAAATATATTTAAAAATGATAACGGTAACGTGATTTATCATATTGGCTAACATGACGCAGTCTCTGGTTTTTTAAGCATTCATAGATGCTCTGCTGGCATTATTATTACTATTATTATTATTATTATTATTATTATTATTATTATTATTATTATTATTATTATTATATAGAAACAAATTTTAAAATAGACTGCGCAGATAAAATTAGTAAACAAAACATAGAAATAAACCAGGGAGTAAGACAAAGGTGTCCATTGTCACCAGTATTATTTAATTTATACTTGGACCATGTCATAAATGAATGGCAAGAACAAATTAATACAAATAGTGTATGGGCAACTCTGCTTTCTGCAGACGATCAAGTAATAATGACAGCATCAGAAAATGCTTTACATCAATTCCTTTATACTTTAAATAATATCTCTCTAAAATACAATTTAAGAATATCTACATCTAAAACAAAAATATTAGCTCTGAAAGGAAAATGTGCAATAAGAACAGAAATAGTGATAAACAATGTAATTATAGACCAAGTTCAGAATTTTAATTATTTGGGATGTCATTTAGGCAATGACAGAAATTTAGATAAACACACTAAAATACAACGATTCAATTATCTATGTGGCACAATTAAACGCACTTTATTGAATAAGACTAGAAAAGAAACTATTTTCAAGTTTTACAAAGTATTGGCAGTTCCATCTCTTATATATGGATGTGAAACCTGGACATTAACAAAGGCAGATAGTAAACAAATAGAGGCTGCTGAAATGAAGATGTTGAGAGCAATAGCAGGATACCAAAGGACCGATAAAAAGAAAAAACGAAGATATAAGAACAGAACTTAATATATTTAATCTCTGTGAAAGAATAAAATATTATCAAAATGTTTATCTTCAGTACGTATTACGAATGAATGAACAGCGCATACTAAGAAGAATGTATAATTAAAAACCAAAAGGGAGAAGAATGTTGGGAAGACCATTGAAGAGATGGAAGGACCAATTTGACCTAAATGAGATCGGAACAGGCCATTGGGTTTTAATCCTTGTTGTTGATTATTATTATTATGATTATTATTAATCTCCAAGTAGGCCTGAGACTTTCCAACTAATCAACAAAGCGTTATTTTAATATAACGAAGCAACATTTAAATAACGCTTCTTGTATATATCTTACATTCCAGTATATTTGAAGTAAAAGATAATGCCACTGCAATGTGTCACAATCTTCGAGATTTCAACAAATGAAGCACGTAGACCGCATTTGTCACACTTTTCCGGAGACAAAAGACTGTCTTCAAGTAATCCCCGAAGCCATGGGTACGGCCGGCATAGAAACACAACTAATCCCTGACTGATTGTCATGGTTACAAGATCATCTTCATCTTCTCAGACAAATCCTAAACCATATTTCATCCATGTTTGCATCATTTCTCTTAACAGGTTCCTCATATAAAAATACATAACTTGCATGATCATGTACATTAGACTTGAAAGAGATTATATGAAGTTGTAACGCTGTATAACTGGTATTCTGATTTAAGTGTGTTAAATACATAACCACGAGCTGGCTCATACAGGCTGACAAAGTCACATTACACATTTATCATATGTGTTTGTTATAGTAGTAGAGTAAATACAGTTTTTATGAAGAACCCATGTTCAAAAATATGACTTTTTGAAGCTATAAGCATGCAAAAATTGATATTATTTCAAATAAACTAATCTCAGTAGAAAATGTAATTAAAAACTAAGCTTACTGAAAAATTTCTTCCACAATTTAATATATAACCAAGTCCTACAGATATAGGCCCTATTTATTATTCATTAATATTTCTAGTTTCATTATAATGTCAATAATATAATCAAGTTCTAGGTTATGCTGTAATAATAATAATAATAATAATAATAATAATAATTATTATTATTATTATTATTATTATTTTGTACTACTCAACTCTAATTTTGTACTTGCGTAAATTAATTTAAGTATAGATCATTCTTAATTAATAATATCTCATAACACTGGTCAACCTGATTTTTGTCTCATGAGTATCAATAGTTATATTTAATGCAGTTTGTATCGTGTTTTCAAATATGTATTCGGAATTTCTTCATCACCCACAGTTTTTTTATTTCAATTTCAATTAATGTATTTAAATAATTATTTTTTTAATAAACGTTTCTTCGTCCATTTATCCATTAAAAATAAAACCAAATGAGCTAACGCAGGAGATTTCAGCTATGGAAAAGACATATTAACGCAAATGGAATTCTAATATGCTGGCCGATTATTGTTGGACCATCAAGAGGGATGCTCCACAGGCGAAATATAGCAGAAAATCGTCATTTTTTATTTATCTAGGCGAGTCCGAATGTTCGAATATTGTGTAGTTACGAACGTAGAAAATATTAAAGTGTTTGAAATTATAAATTCCTGTCTCTTGGAAACCTTCGTGATGGAGAAAAACCGATATCACATTTGAATTCAGGAGAAAAAATAGTATCAGAATCACATATTTTTCTTATGTCAGAGACTGTCAAACTATAACATCCTTAAAAAACAAACTAAAGAATTATTTAATAACAAACTAACTTATACACCTCACTGATAATATTCTTTTAACAATTAATAAATTTAATTATTTATGAAAATAATATTAAGAATAACAAATATTTTTATTTGTTTTGTTTTAAATATTGTATAATCGTAAAATTAGTTTTCTATATCTCATTATTTTCCTTTGTTTTTTATATACACTAGACAGGGACAATTTAATATGTCTTGCGTGTATACATTTTATTATTAGTTTTAGTCTTAATTTTAACTAACATTAACTGGTTGTATTATATATCGTAATATATTAGATATCTTTTTGATCAAATTTTTACTTAGTATTTAATATTAGAGTTAATTAAGATTGTTATATTCTGATATAATGTATGTTTGTCCTGGTGAGTGGAAGAGAAGGCCACATAGCCTTAACTCCACCAGGCTAAATAAATCTAAATCTAAATCTAAAAAAAGTTTCTTTTTTGTTGCTCAGTGTAATTAAACCCTGGTGAAGTGGAAAACTCTGGCCTTATGGTCTTAACTCCATCAGCTAAAATTGATTATTATTATTATTACAATAAATATTCTCAACTTGTGTCCAACTCAGGGTCGGGTCGAGGGATGAGATGAACCCCTATATATAGAGGTCTGTGAATGACAAGGGTGCCGGCCGACCACGCCTGACGCACCATCACAAGGGCAGATGAACAAAATGAAATTAAATGGATGATATGAGTATGGAGAAATGGTGGAATTAAATTGTAGAAGGGGAAAACGGGAGAAACCCCCGAGAAAAACCTGCCCAAGCGCCGTTTCGTCCACCACGAAACCCACATGGAGTGACCGAGTCTCGATCTCGGGACCCCAGCGGTGAGAGGCGAGCGTCTAACCACTTGCACCACGGAGCCGACCTTATAATAATAATAATAATAATAATAATAATAATAATTATTATTATTATTATTATTATTATTATTATTATCATCATCATCATCAGCATCGCCACAGTCACACATCGTGATGTATGATGTCATATAATGTCAAACCATTAGTTTACAACAACTTAACTGATTCTAGATAACTGAGTTTCTGCATAATTGCATGAGTTCTTCCCAAGATGTACCACTGATTACTCTTAAAGAAAAGTAATTGCATGAAGACAATTTTATTATCATCCGATAAATCTAGCCTGAACAGTTGAAGAAAAATGTAGTAGTCGAGGTGAATAACTGCTTGGACTCACTGACCTAACTAACTCAGTGGCTCTATCGAACCCGTATCTTCATGGCCGCGCGGATATAAGCTCTCCATACATCCCTATACTGAGCTAATGTTTTCCAATCATCCCCTGTATAATCTACTTCCCTTACATAATGGATAATGTTATTCTCCCACCTCATTCTTGGTCTACCAACTAGGAGTCTTCCTTCTGGTTTTCCCCATTCCCCATTCGTGCCACATGTCCTGCCTATCGCAGTCTACGAAACTTAACTGTTCTTATTATATCTGGCTTCCTATACATACCATATAGCTCACTATTATGTAGTTTTCTCCATTCACCTGTCTGTTCATCTCTTTTTGGCCCACAAATTTCTCTAAGGACTTTAGTCTCAAATAATCTTAAACTTATTTCCTTCCTTAAAGTAAGAATCCATGTTTCGCATCCTAGGCTCACTGATTTAGCTGATCTAATCATTAATAGGTCTAACACTTAAAGCAGTGTATTTTCGAACGAACATGGTTCCTCATCAACTAAGTATCCTCTACAGCCCCATTAAATGTATAGTACTCGTAGAAAATATTAAGTAAACTAATGTTGATCTTAAATAATTTATTATATTTATTATTATATTTATTATATTTATATTAAATAACTCTACGTGACTATATAATTTATGGAATGATTATTTAATACATTTGCAACTAAATTATACAGATAAAGCAAATCGTCCACCGTTGTGGAGTCAGGGTAATGTTGCTACCTCTTAAGTAGCGGCGTTGGTTTCGATTCCCAATCGGGGCACGTTTCCTGGGTGAAGTTCTTTCGGCGTTTTTACTTATCTGTAAGACAAATGTCGGGAACTTACGGTTCAAATGATTTCCAAACATTATCTGGCTATCTCAATTATCCATATCTTAATCAACTTGAAAGTATGAATTAATGAGTGAATAGTGTGTATTGTCTTAAACGTTCGTGTTATCTCGGAGGTGACACTAGCATGAGCTGATCATTCAACCAGGGAGACGAACTGGTCAAAAAAATATGTATGTGATCCCGAGTTACAAATCCCCTCCCGACAGGTCATATCACTATAAGGGCTGGGAAAATTGGCATATATAAAAGTACCTACAAAGGGAGAGGTTAAATAAAGGTAAAGAGAGGGAGGGAGTGAGATAGGTAGAGAAAGAGAAAGAGAGAGAGAGAAGAGAGAGAGAGAGAAGAGAGAGAGAGAGAGAGAGAGAGAGAGAGAGAGAGAGAGATATGTTTAATAACTTAGTACTATGGTGATTAACTAATTCCTTAAAGAATTTATGATTAACAATTATATGTATTGACTTAGGCTTTCACGGCCGGAGTTATGATGATCTTGAAGAAGATTTCCGGGCAGTCGGCCGTGGTCTTGAGACAACCCTTGAGGATGGCGGACGCAGTCTCTGGCAAATGTCGGGGAACTTGTCTTGAGACACCCTTGAGGATGCCGGACGCAGTCTCTGGCGAAACGTCGGGGAACTTCAAGCCTCAAGACCACGGCCTACAGCCCGGATATCTTCTTCAAGATCATCATAAGAATAAAATGTTTGTAATTAATATAATATGTTTTGCTTTAAGCGACTAATCTCCTTCTTCTTCTTCTTCTTCTTCTTCACGGTTTAGGCTTAGTTACTAGTCTGTTCAGGCTCCAAATTGCTGCTCTTTCCATCTTTTCCTTGGTCTTCCCAAGCTTCTTCTTCCTCGTGGTGAATAGCTGTATGCTGCTTTGGTATTCTATTCTCAGTCATCCTTGCCAAGTGTTCTTTCCAGTTTGTTCTGTATTTCTCTATTGTTGAGTTTAATTCCTCTATTTTTAGTTGTCTTATTTCTGTGTTATGTTTTTTGTCTCTTCTTTGATATCCTGCTATTAAGCGACTAATGCAAATATAAATATAATTTAACCACGAGTCTAATTTACGTGTGACAAAATAAAAATACAGTTCATATTAAATGTATCTTACATATTTTAATTTTAATTGATAACTAATTATTTCCACAGATTGTCATTGAAGTATGCACAAAAAATCAAGAGATATCCAAACAAAAAAATTAAGTGCAATCCAAATTAAATTACTCAAAAAGTTTTAATAGCTTTTTTTTTTTTTTACTTTAACAGTCGGCAAATTATATCCTAGAGTGGTTATGAATTCAGAGAAAAAAACTGAATGAATTTAATCATATTTTAATGACCGGTTTAATTTGCATATCGCCGTATTTTTCCTGATAGCCAACAGAGTGCGATAGCATAGCATCGCGTGCAAACAAATCACGATCAAATCAATTATCAGAATGAGATAGAACATGAAGGCTGATGTTTCATTTTACATGACCCTTTTTACCAACAATTATGGTACTTCATTCTTAGGCATACATTTATATACGATATTTTCCGCCAAATATTCAAAATTGATTTAGGAAGTAGAATTTTTATTTATAGATATGGAATCAATGGTCGGAATTACTGTTCTGAGGCATTCATGCAGAAGGGGCCTTAGTACTTCATGAAATTAAAATTTAGTGTAGGCGTGTTCTGCACTCCTATAGTGGATTCATTCTTATGTTGCAGTAACAGTTCAATTTTTACTGTAAGAATTAAAAAACAAAAATCATGACGTTTGAAAGTGTAGGTAGATCCTTCAGAAATAAATTGTACTTGACAATAAAATTTTCGAGCAGGTGAATAATTTTACATATCTAGGATACAATATCTCATATGAAGAAGACAAGGATGTAAATGTAAAAATATAAACATTTTTAAGGATTTTAGGGTTAATAAATTCTATCTTCAAGCCACAGTTATTCAAAACATTCAAGACTAAGGGCTGCATGCAAATACATTAGTCTCTACTCAAATTACTTCCAATCACTGGTGAGTTGACTCACCGCGAGCAAGTGCAAAGATCGAATTAGCTACCCACTAACTGGTCATGCATGAAAGTCGTCGTTTTCTTAGCATTGGCAAGAAATTATCCAGAATTTTCAGCGATAAAACCACTTCCGTTATTTTCGTCTGCTAGAGGATCGGTTTTACGCGTGCATCCCGCAAATAATACCGTATACAACGACGTCTGCGTCGCGCAATATTACGCCGATTCTCCTGATCTTCCAGTTGAATTCTTTGGTAGACTCTATCAAATTCCTCTTCTACGCGTATACCAAAAACAAGATCGAAGTCTTCAAGGTCCGACATCTTTGATAAAGCAGCAAGGTTTCAAAGTACATCGGTTACCATCGGTTCCCATCGGGATTTTCACGATTCGTTTCTCTCCTAAGTCACCTCGCCAGTTAGCTTAGGAATTTCAACAATTATTATCGCATGAACAGATTTTTGAGTACGCAAAAACGTATTTGGATACAACTTTCTCAGCAGAGAACTACTTTTACGGTCTAATGTGTTCATAGATTCGAGCCTGAAAGTGTATCAAACACTGACTCTTCCAACTCTTTTGCATGGTAGCGAAGAATGGACGTTGAAACAAAAGAATACACAGAGACTTGGATCTGCCGAAATGAGATACCTTTGGAGGACTCCAGGATACACACTACTAGATCATAAAAAATGAAGACATCATAGAAGAAGAATTACACATGGAACCTTTAGGAAACAAAATTTCTGTTTATAAGTCAAGACGGATGCAACATGTTCATCGAATGGAAGATTACAGAATACCTAAACACATGCTAAGCTATCAACCTGCAGGAAGAAGAAAACCAGGACATCCACTCAAAAGACTTTCGGATGTTTCTCTTGAGGCCGAAACAGGTCAACAAATAACCTAAATTCGTGAATGGACTATGCTGATGATGATGACGAATTAAGAGTTTGGAAAGAATATATGTAGCAATGTAAACATGTACTATTTTATCTCTAAACTCCATGGTGCGATAGGCCTAGAAGCACCTTGGCCTACCAGCGGGCTGCTGGTGTCACATCCACATGTGTTAATCATATGCAATCATCTAGCCAATAAAGAGGTGACATGTGGTCACATTACTGGTCTCCCAGTCCTTATATCTGGATTTCTCAACCCGCAGCTGCTACAACCTCTAAAAGTTAGTCCGTAGAGTTTGAACCTACTCTGTGTTCAGATAAAGTGAAGTAAAACCTTTACTCGTGCCTCGGCGTAATGACAGGATGGGGGATGAGATGAAGACCATATTATTAAAGGTTTGTGATATCTAAGCAGTTTGCTACTACAGGGGGCGGTTGGAAAACATTAACTCAGAGTAGGAATGTATAGATAGCTTATTTCTGCGCTGCCATGAACCTATGGTTTGATAGTTCCAGTGAGTTAGTTGGTAAAAAATATTTAAATATGGGAAGAAACAAGTACAGAGCTTTTAGAAAGAGAAAAAGTATTTCCAAACCAAAAAATGGAAGTATTGTGATGGCAATAAATGAAGCAACTTCACATGTAAATAAAAACAATGGAGTTCATAAAATGATTATTTCTCGCAAAAAAAAGTGCAGAAGAGTATCATGATTATTTATCACTGCGTTCTGAAAATGATGTGAATTAAATATTTAATTTGAAGATATTACACCATATTTTTTCTAAGATGTACATGTTGCATTCAATGCAATGTGGTGTAGGAAGTTTAAAACTTATATAAAAATATGTTGGAGCTGCTGAAATGGATCTTCAAGTGTGTCGTGTGTGAATTCAGCAAGGCATTTAGTAATTCTCGTATGTCTGAAAGGAAATGTGAGGGTTCTAATTAAAATTTATTCGACATTATTTTACGTCTGATCTATGACATACGAATCAACAATTTAACACGAATGTTTAATTATTTTTAGTTTTTCATATTATTTACAGATAAAAATATGAAGAAAAAATTGTTCTCACGCAACCCAATGAGAAAAATCAATTTAAAGAGCACTATTATATAAAAATAATGCCTACCTACCTTCCTTCAGTTAATTGAACTGTCCATTTTGTGTTTTTAATAGCGATTCTAACAGATGTGCAATTGTTCAAATTGCAAGAGAAAAAACAAACATTCTGTAAAAAATAGGAAATAGCTACAGGATATCTCGAAATAAGAGAATTAATTAGTATTCTTGTTGGTATATAAAATAAATGTCCCCCGCTGTGGTCTCGAGGTAGCGTGCTGCCTTGTCACGCAGCGGGCCCAGGTTCGATTCCCGGTCGGGACAGGCTCCTGGGTGAGGTTTTTTTTGGGGTCTTTCCTCACCTGTAAGACAAATGTCAGGAAAACTTTAAGGTCCAAACGGTCCCCGAAATCATATGGCCATCATCATCATCATCCTTTTCATTATCATCATCATTATCATCATCACCCTTCACCGGTGTGGAAAGCAACGGGAAGCTACCACACCTACAATTCCCTAGTAAAGCAGCAAGAATAGCATGATTGCAGTGAAAGACCTGCCCTCGGCAGAATTACTATGAATGGGATGGATAAAAATATGTTGCCTAAGGACTGAGAAGTATAAAATAAGCACTTAGGCTTACTAAAATAAAATTTAAAATTCCTATTTTCCTCCCATATTCCTCATCGTATCATAAATAATTATAATTCCCATTAATAATGAGATCACATGAAAAAGCTTGAGACATTTGAAACATCCTTTACATCTTCTAATTTAACTTTCGGGCAAAATATACATTTTATTTATACCGACGTATTTCAGTTTAGCGACTTTTAATAAAATTGTCTACTGTTATATTTACGGATTTTATTCAAGTAATATTTTCTTTACAAAGTACATTTCCTGTTTTTTCCCCGATTTTAAATTAATTATGGGTTACATCCTCAAGAGAGAGCAATTAGTTTTAATTAGGAACAATGTTGATTGAATTTAACTTGAGGGGATGTATCAGTAAGGCAGTATAACAACTCCACCTTTCACATTTACCAGATCAGATTAAACGAATGAGGAGCCTACACCATACGGTGAAGGTAAATTTAGCCACAATTTCTCCACACCCAACTCTGGATGAGGCTCAATAGCTGCTAACACTATTTCTGTCGCTGATCGATAATGTGGCATCTTAGAATATAACACGTTTTAAATTAATAGTAAATACAGCTTTAAATCGTTTTTATAAACGAATTACTTTCTTTTAGTATTCCTGGTAAAAATGTTTTAGAAATCATTATTATAAGTAATGCCACGAGTGATTTTCAAATTATCGATAAATTCACGACTCGCGAAGTGAGGAGTGAATTTTATCTAGAGAATTTGGAAATCAAGAGTGGCAATACAAATTATTATTTAACTATAGTTATTTTAAAATATTTATAAATTTAATGTAAACGGCGATGTTTGAAAACAAATGAGAAACGATTGGTACGCTTCATTTGCTTCTTTTCCTCGATCACTGCAACCAGATCATAATATTATTTATTGCCGAAAGGACACAATGTTGTAAGAATGCACCCTAATGGAGAAATTTATAACTAACGCTATAGGTATTAATTAATTTCTGATGTCCTATGATGTAAATATGTCAATTATCTTTTTCTGTGTTATTTCCTGGAAAATAATTCGTTTAAGAAAGTGAAAACACTGGTTTCTTTTTTTTTTGTCGTATAATCAATTATTACAAATGTTTCTATATTATCTCTCGTATGCGCTACGTGCTGACATTCATGCACTATATATACAATCTGGTAGCCGTATTTCTTACAGAGTCAGTCACTGCAAAATAATGCTATGACCTATTCAGAAAAAGGAAGTTCTTTCTTTATTATGATAAACTTTAGTTGGTACATTTTAGGCGAAACACGACTGTGATTGGTTGTAAATAAAAAATCATTGAAATGTGATTGGTCGGTCATTGACTTCCTTTTGGGGCATGAGTTAAATAGTCATGTTGAAGAAATTCGTTTTAGGCCACGTGGCTTGTGACGGTAAATTTAACGAAGATGGTCTTGATCTTTCCACCGATGTTTTGGTCTTCCTTGGTCCCTAAATGTTTTGCTGGAGTACATTTGAATGCCAATTTTGGAATCAGTATTTCAGGTAAATCATTTTGGAAATGTCTAAATAATTTATCCGAAATACTGATTTTGGAAATTTTTGGGTTGTAAGGGGTAGTGACGTATATATAACCTCTCCTACCCAATTCTTATCCTCACCTTCTCGTGGTACAAACCGTTTTCACAAGCGAGGCTCTGAGGACCGAGTCAAGGCGGTATAACCGTTCCATCGGGTACTGAGTAAATGCGGTATCCTAATGTCTGTCCAGAGACTAAAAGGTAACAGCCCTACCACTGGAATACTTAGCGTTGGGCCAGTAACCCGTCCTAAGGAACCTCAACTTTACTTGCAAGTCTCAACAGGAAGACATTTGTTTGTAGCTACAGTTGCTGTCCTATTAATTTGCACGATTCTTTCCATTTTCTCAGATGATTTTTCCATTCTTATTGGTATGTTTCTATACCTTCATTTAAACTTGGTACCTACTCTAAGTATTTTCATAACTTTGGATCACAACCATACTTTTATGACAACACAAGAGCGTTGAGGGCCTCCCCGAATGAGTGATCAGTTCAAACCAGAGCCTCCTCCGAGACAACACAATATTAACAAGAAATGTACTATTCACTCACACATTCGTACTAAACATGGCGAATATGGCAACGATGATTATGATGACCCGGTCATGACGAAGAGTGACTAATATCGTATACCCTTGTTTTGTGTTTACTATCAGCTCTGTCCTCTCTAGTCTTTTCTTTTCTATCTGGCGTGACATATGCGTAAATGATTATGCGTGGTATGTTTAGCAACAGCAAAATTATTGAAGAAAGAGAAACGAACAGACGGGTGAATGGAATGGATTACATAACACTGGACTGGGTAAACCAGCTATAGTAAGAAGAGTTAAGCCTCTTAAACTGGGATGGTCAGGGCATGTAGACAGATTTTTATTGTCAAGAACATAGTACAGTACAATGTATTGACAACGTCAATCAGCAATATTAGTTTCTTTAGTGTCTCAGACAATCAATGCTAAATTATTCGTAAACACTGTAAAGAGGGTTCAAAGTCAACACTGATTCATTATTTTAAATATTAAAACAGGAAGATTCTTTATACCATATGCAAGAGTATTGAACAAAATCACGGAGACCATCTTACCCTAACTATTTTCAGTTTTACTAAATTTACCGCTGTGGTCTCGAGGTAGCGTGCTGCTATGTTACGCAGCGGGCCCGGGTTTGGTTCCCAGTCGGGACAGGCTCCTGGGTGAGGTTTTTTCGGGATTTTTCCTCACCTGTAAGAAAATGTCAGGAAGCTTTGCGCTCAAAGGTCCCAGAAAAATCATCCTTATCATTATCACCATCATCCTTCACCGGTGTGGAAAGC
This sequence comes from Diploptera punctata, assembly GCA_030220185.1. Lineage (NCBI taxonomy): Eukaryota > Metazoa > Arthropoda > Insecta > Blattodea > Blaberidae > Diploptera > Diploptera punctata. Next base: position 305,957 of record JASPKZ010007526.1, on the reverse strand, counting down.
AACGGGAAGCTACCTCACCTATAATTCCCTAGTAAAGCTGCAAAGCATAGCATGAAAATGCTATGATTGCAGTGAAAGACCTGCCCTCGGGCAGAATTACTATGAGTGGATGAATTGTTATTATTCCTCGTATGATAGTTATGAAAAGATATGCAGCATATATATATATATATATATATATATATATATATATATATATATTTTGTAAATCTTTTTTATATAAATTAAGCAACTAAGGACGTACATCGATGCCAGAAGAAGAATTCCTAATTTCATAAAAAGTGGTTTACAGTCAGTTATATTTTTTTTTTCCACTAATTATTCTAATAGCTCTTTTCTGTAGAATAAAAAGTTTTTTTTCGAGTAATTTTGGTTGCTCTACAATAAAATTTCATAGTTGAGATGACTGTAAATATTACTATATATAATAAACCGTTAAAAAAATATTTCATATCTATGTTTTCAGTTAGGGCTCTCAACAAAAATAAACTTTTACTTAGTTTGCTGGCAATATGACCAATGTGGGATTTCCATCCTAAATCAGAGTCAAGATAAATGCCTAGAAATTTAACATTAACATATGACACTAATGGGAAATGAAAGCGGGGCATGTAAACTCAATGCAGGAAAACCAGAAGAAAGGAAATGAGGTGAGAAAAAAGGAAATGAGGAGATAAGTGAGGTGAGAGAAAATCATTAATTATGAGATAAAAACTACAAATATGTACCTTTTTGGCAGGAACCGTCGTCCTCAAATGCGTTAAAATATTGCATTTAAAATTATCTGGAAGCCCTTCGGAAGTCAACTTACATCATCAGCAGGGTGCGTATCTGCTACTAGTTGTTGGTTAAGACGTTGTAGACTCGATGTGTCTACAGTTGCTAATTAAGACACATCGAGTCTACAACGTCTTAACCAACAACAACTAGTAGCAGATACGCACCCTGCTGCTGATGGAAGTTAACTTCCGAAAGGCCTCCAGATAATTTTAAATACAATACTTTAACGCAGTATAGGACGACGGCACCTGCCAGTAAGGTACATATTTTAAGTTTTTATCTCATGACTATTCATCCCAAAGGAATCTGATCATCATTATCATCTGCATTCATGGATTTGGTCTGTTGACCCGTTCCGACTTCAGCCCATCTCTTTCTAGGTCTGCTCACATCTCGGGTGCCTTTAGGTTTATATTTTGTTATTTGTTTTGAATGTCTATCTTCATTCATTCTGTCTATGTGTTGCTTCCATTTTTGTCTATATGTACCTATTTTATCAGTTATTGCAGATATTTCTAATTCCTGTCTGATTTCTGTGTTCTTGATTCTGTCTTCCTTAGTGCACCCTTTAACAGATCTCAAAAATTTGATATGAATGTTATTAGTATTGAGGTTAGTTATGCAGGGAATGATTAGAAAACATTAGTTCGGGGATGCATGCAGAACTTCTATGCCATTCTAAAGTTAGTTACATACAAATAATGCAACTATGTAAATCAGTAACGATCTTCATTGGCATTTATCGTGATTCCGAGTTATTTTTTAATATTACAAAAGGCATATTATGTTGCTGTCGATTGGTAGACAATATTAGTTCTGGTAGAGTTATCGTGTGACCACGTCTGGGCGAACAGAAGGACACAGCAAATCAGGAAGGAGCTCTTCCAAGTACTGAAGATAGTGCACTTGATTAGTTGGCTAACTGCTGGAACAAGTAATATAAAAATCACGCGCATCACTAAACATGAGAACACAGTCTTGTCCTCTAATCAGGATACTATTCTACTGGGTGAACAATATTTAGTAACACTTTATGCTTATCGCCAAGTCAATCGATTCTCTCACGAAAAATAAAGAGTTCGCCACGCAAGCGAATTACTTAGAAATTCGAATTTATGGTTCGATTTTGCTTGTATATGTCATATGTTCTTTTAATGAAATTGTATGTACTTAGTAAAATTGCGAGAAAACAAACACGCTCGCCGCTAGAGCGATTTTTAAATAACAGCTTTTAGGTAAACACCCACTCATAATGATCGGAATTAGCAGATTTTTTGAGAATTTATTTCTACGTTTATTTCAATGGCATACACCGATTTCGTTAACAAAATTACGTACAATAGAACAATTTTAAAATTTTCGTTTCAGGTGAAACCCCCCTCTCAATGGTGCTGGTCAACGAACTCGCCCTTACTTTTTGCAGTTCAGGTTATATCGAGTTTGACCCAAAACAAAATAAATTACCATCAACTAGAGCGTTAACACACACACACACACATATATCGATCCATAGTAATTCTGCCCGAAGGCAGATCCTTCACTGCAATCATAGCATTTTCATGCTATGCTTGCAGCTTTACTAGAGAATTGTAGGTGGTAGCTTCCTGTTGTTTTCCACACCGGTGAAGGATGATGATGATAATGATAAGGATGATGGCCATATGATTTTGGGGACCGTTTGGGCCTTAAATTTTTCCTGACATTTGTCTTACAGGTGAGAAAAAAACCCGATAAAAACCTCACCCAGAAAAACTGCCCTGACCGGGGATCGAACCCGGGTCCGCTGCGTGACAAGGCAGCACGCTACCTCGAGATCACAGCGGTGGACTATATATACTTTAAAAACAAATACCATTTACAGTGGAAAACTAATGTGCAATGAATGAATCTCAATAGACTTCCAAAAGTCATGCTTCAATACCATCCTCAAGGCAAGAGATCTATAGAATGTCCTAGAAATAGACAACCCAAGAATACTTCATTGAAACAGTAACAGGTTTTGGGTCTTAAACTTGTTTAGAAGATGATTAAATATATATAATCATACTATATAGGAGTCTGCCGTAGGGCAGGTCCTTCACTGCAATCTTAGAATGTCCATGCTATGCTTTGCAGCTTTACTAGGGAATTAGGTGTGGTAGCTGCCCTTACTTTCCACACCGGTGAAGGATGATGATGATGGTGGCCAGATGATGTTCGCGGACATTTTGGTCCTTAAAGTTATCTGACATTTGTCTTAGACGAGTAAAAACCCCGGAAAAAACTTCACCCAGGAAGGTTGTCCCGACCGGGAATCGGCAGTACGCTACCTCGGGAGCACAGTGGTGGACTATAAGATATATACGTACATATACTAGCTAATACCCGGCGTGCGCTGCTACTCCTAAATAAATGTTAATGTGTTTTTACCACCAGCCGTGTTCTGTTATGCTTCCCCGTGTATCTGCTTTTTCGCATCAATGAAATACAAAAATGGTTATTGTGAGTTATCTGTAGAAGATAAACATATGCAGTCACGGACTTTTTTGTAGAGTTCTTTGAGATATTCAATTCTGTGTACATTAGTTTGGTGTATTTGTTATGGTTTAGGCAACGTAAGCCATTTAAGTGTCAAAATAGGGACGTTATTTCACGTTTTTCACTACATAGGGTGATTTTTAAGGCTGAAGGGATTGAATATCACAACTCTCTTATAGCCTATGTTCATCCCGAGAATCTCCTGAACATTTTGCAAAATACCCCATTACAATCGGATCAACGGTATGACCGCGCATAAAGTACGAACAAACAAACAAACAAACAAATATATATATAATATATATATAAATTAACTCCTCAACCAGCGTTTGTTTATCTTTTCATGTCATATTTGGCCTTCATTGCTAAATGTCAAAATTTAGTATTATAACATCGAACTAAAATGTCAAAGTCATTTTCGGTGACTACTAAATATAAAAAAACACAAAAATATTTCCATGAGAACAATTTTAATAACTACATTCCCTCGGAATTCGATAAAAATATAACATCGAGGCAGCGTAACCCCGCTTTCCAGGCGCCCTAACCTCAGAAGTGGGTTACAACTACGCCAATGCAGGAGATATATCTAAATGACAACACGGGGCATTAAATAAAAATACGAAAAAAACAGACGCTCTATATTTAGACCATCAAAGGCGACAAAGCAAAGGAGAAAAAGGAAGCAAGAGGTTGCGCCATTGAACAGATGATGACGCCAAGTTTAAGAAACAAGATGTAAAAACTATTACACAGCACTAAAATACACATCTTGCAAAACAGTTGTATGTTGTAGCTGTTTCTGGTCAGAGCGTGCGGTGCGCTGCTGTAGCATTGCTTTGAGCGTACAGTTTGTTGATAGAATTTCTGGGAAATAGAGAAACAAAACACAAAGAACCTTTTGTTACGCTCAAAAGTTTGACTGTATTGAACATGCTTCATTCAAAGTTGTTTAAACCAAGTTTTACGGTGATTTATAACAATGACAATACCTCATTATATAACAACCATAAACCATGTCGATAACATCGATGCCTATAACCATAAGCAAGTAAAATAGTTGAAATTTAATGTACTTTCCTATTTTTGTATTACACCAATGATATGCTTATCTTAAAATAAGTCATTTTAAGAGTATAAAGGGAGAGATAAAAATACAGACCGCTAAAGAAGAGAATGACAATCTTCTATTTTTATTCCATTTAAAGAATGTTACAATAACTAAAGTCAAATGTTATCTTGGAGAGTAACCAAATGTTTCTAATGTCAGAATCTCGATTATAACTTATCACAAAGGAATATATCACAGCAAGAGAACATTTGAAAATTTCCGTCTACAAGTAATGTAAAAACGTCTACAGCTGTGGTCTCGAGGTAGCGTGCTGTCTTGTCACACAGCGGGCCCGGGTTCGATTCCCGGTCGGGAGAGTTTCCTAGGTGAGGTTTTTATCGTGGTTTTTCCTCACCTGTAAGACAAATGTCAGCAAACATTAAGGCCCAAACGGTCCCCGAACATCATATGGCCATCGCAATCATCATCATTCATATTCATCATAGATTAAGCTTAGGATTAGGGACTCTCCTGGCACACCACTAACATCATCACCCATCATATCATCGGGTCAACTTAACCCCGCCTTCCAGGCGCCCAAACCTCAGAAGTGGGTTGCAATTACGCCAATGCCAGGAGAGAACACCAGAAATGTCTAAAAGGACAAACTGGGGCATTAAAAAAAAGTAATGTAAAAATAAATTATTACGAAGTTGATTCAATGGTTTAAATTAATGAACTGTCTTCTTCAAAGAGAAATCGATTAGTAACATTATTTATAAGTACAATTTTGTAAATGAGGCGGTTAGAAGAAAGGGGGTACAAGGGCAAGTTTTAAAATATTGACAAAACATGCTTAAAGTTGAAGTTGTATAAGATGATCATAGGTAATTGAAAATTAAAGCAATGCCCTTTATGTAATCCTAACGCATACACTTATATCCCTTTGCACTAAAAAAATTATGCATCAATATTGCAATTATACACCAAACTCATTTTTAGCGAAAAATTACTTAGGCTACACTCTTTTGCTTCTAAACATCTCAATTTTAAGCATACATCCTCCTAAATGTTTCAGTAAATAGTTAACTCTTAAATATGTAGCATAGATTATCTCTCCATCCATTGTGTTCAATCTAAAATCGGGTATCATACAATATTATTGGTTATATCCTTAGGATACCAAATCTTTATACACACATATATATATATATATATATATATATATAATGAAAAGAACATTAAATGCTTGAACCGAGATTTGAACATATATATTGCTTTCCCATTTTTATTGTTTTCCTTTTATTTTTTATACTGTTTATTTACCTCCTCATTTTCCTTTTCGCACAAGCACAGGACGTATACACACTCAAGGTAGAGATGAAATTTCTACAATCCCGTTGGGAATCGAACTTGGGTTACTGGAGTGAAGATACGAACTCTATCAACTATGCCATGACGACGGACTATAATGGGAAGTCAAATTGATATGAGCATACTCAGAACATCGAGGAAGAAGTCTAATAAAGAGCACGAACTTAAAAAGAATTTAAGACAATCGAATCGACAGAAGATAGATGTCAAAATTGGAAAGGAAAGAGATTGGAACTCAGATGCTACCAACTTCTCTGTGTCGTGGAAGAGAAAGAAGATAAATATATGATGATGAACTAGTTTTTACTTTGTTTATAAAATGATGATTAATAGCATACTGGATCGTATAAATTAAGATTCAACTCGGAATTTGCCTCCAAGACTGGGGGAAATAAAACAAAAATCTTCAATCAAGTTAGTCGGTCGCGGTATTTGATCTCCAGATGTCTCAAACATAAACCTTAATCATAACTATCAAAGGAGTAATTCGTTCTGTTTCTTATTCCTGTTTTATTCAGAAATGCTCATAATATAATACAGCTTTATATAAAACTCAATACACATTGGATTCATTTTCTTCACTGTATACCGTAACTATTTCATAGATGTCATCTATTAAAGCACCAGTAGTTTAACCCTTATGTTTTGTCAAGAAATTAAACATCTCGGCCTTTTAGAAATATATTTAAAATAACATTGATAAATATCAATAATTTATTTCCCTGATTAACAAGAGTATTTGAGAACAAAGTTCTTAGGAACATTTTTGGACCAAAGAGAGATGGACAGGTGAATGGAGAAGACTACATAACAGTGAACTACATGGTCTTTATAGGAAGCCAGATATAATAAGAACAATTAAGTCTCGTAGACTGCGATGGGCTGGACATGTGGCACCAATGGGGAATGAAAGACGTGCATGGAAGATTCTTGTAGGAAATCCAGAGGAAAAACGCCCAGTCGGTACACCAAGAAAAATATGGGAGGATAACATTAACTATGATTTGAGAGAAGTATATTATACAGGGAATGATTGGAAAACATTAGCTCAGCATAGGGACGTATGGAGAGCCTATGTCCTCGCGACCATGAACCTACGGATTCGACAGTGCCCGTGAGTTAGTTAGTTAGATATATACCAAGTCCATATTATCACCAGGATCGCCTGTTGTTCACAACATCGAAACTTAATTTTTGTGACATGTGGGGAAACCTTAGAAGCTGGGGAATAAATTGTGGAAGTCGTGACTACACTGGCTATAATTATCGACTGTTAATATAACGGATATACTGTATGTTTATGAAAACACTCCCTATAAAAATATGAAAAATACACAACTAATGTATCTATGCATATATTTTTGACGATTTATTACAAGAATATTCTACAAAAAATAAATATAATTATTTACATATTATTTTTTACAGATTGAAAAAAAAATATTATGAACATATTTCCTATAAAAAAATCCGTTAGTCAGGAACTCCACAGACTAAGCGAATTCCTCAACAAGTCGAATTTATACTCCGAATCCTTTTGTTTACGAAATGTCTTCAATAATAATAATAATAATAATAATAATAATAATAATAATAATAATAATAATAATAATAATAATAATAATAATAATGTTAATTAAATAATATTTATTATATATATATATATATATATATATAAGTCCACCGCTGTGGTCTCGAGATAGCGTGCTGCCTTGTCACACAGCGGGCCCGGGTTCGATCCCCGGTCGGGGCAGGTTTTCTGGGTGAGGTTTTTATCGGGGTTTTTCCTCACCTGTAAGACAAATGTCAGGAAAACTTTAAGGCCCAAACGGTCCCCGAAATCATATGGCCATCATCATCATGATCATCCTTATCATTATCATCATCATCCTTCACCGGTGTGGAAAGCAACGGGAAGCTACCACACCTACACAATTCCCTAGTAAAGCTGCAAGCATAGCATGAAAATGCCTTCGGACAGAATTACTATGGATGGATGGATATATAATAAATATGAAAATCAAATAAAACTACGTTTTATTTTTATTTAATTAAAAAATATGGATTGTCATCAAGTAAACACGAACTCAATTGATTATATAATAATAATAATGCTTTAATTTAGCTGGCAGAGTTAAGGCCATAAGGCCTTCTCTTCCACTCAACCAGCGAATAGTAGAATTATACAAACATTACATACATATTACAATTTTAAGATATTACTAAAATACAGACTAAACAAAATACAATGATGATGCGATCTAATACTAGCTAATACTAACAAACACATAGAATATAATGCTCGTTAATTAAATCCTTTAGCCTGTATTCAGTTTCGTTGCGAGAAAAACAATCATGGCGGCCGCTAGAACGGTTTTTAAATTTCGACTTTAAGATAAACCCCCAATTATAATTGTCAGATTTCGCTAATTTTTGGAGAATACGGTACTTCACTTGTTTTATTTTAATAGCATATTTCGAGTTTCGTTGCGACAAAAAATTGCGGCAGCTAGAGAGATTTTTATTTTTTTATTTATGTTAAACCACACAATTATTAGTCAGATTTTGTTAATTAACGAATTCAACCTTACTTTTTTTAAATTCATTTCTATATGCAGAGTTTGGTTCCAAAAAAACAAATTGCGGCTGATACAGCGCTAGCAAGTGTATTTATATATGAGCAGCTTTTTTTATAAACCAGCATTTCCATTTCATTAAGTTTTTCATGAGAAGGCAAAACTTCGTTATTTCCTACATTTTTATTTTAATATGTTTAGTATAAAAACTATATTCATATACCGATTTCAATGGGATATGTTCACAGTTATAAAAAATTAATAGACGCATGAGAGATCTACCACTGCCAATCAAGAACTAGATTTTTTTTTTTAATTTTGGAAAATTCAGTTAAAAAACTTTATGCATATTAATATGTCTTTTCTGGTGCCTATTTGCAGGATCGATGAAACATTTTAAAATGTTTTCAAAAATATTTTCTTGGGAACAAACTCAATAGTCCTCCATATGAGTTGTCACTCGTGTAAGGGGAATATTTAAGTTATTTGATAAATGTTATATTTAAATATTAAATACAGAATGGCCACAAATTATAGAACCATTTCCAATAAATAATGGACTCAGTTTGAAAACACTGGTCAACATGATTTTTGTCTCATGAGTACCAATAGTTGTACTCAATGCAGTTTTTTTATCGTGATTGCATATATGTATTCGGAATTTCTCCATCGCCCAGTTTTTTATTTAAATTTAAATGAATGTATTTAAATAATTACTTTTTTAATAAACTTTTTTCGTCCATTTGTCCATTGTAAAATAAAACCAAATGCTAACTCAAATTATTTCAGCTATGGAAAAGAGATATCAAGACAAATGGAATCCTAATATGCTGGCCGATTATTGTTGGACCATCAAGAGGGATGCTCCACAGGCGAAATATAGCAGAAAATCGTCATTTTTTACTTTCTAGGTGAGTCCGAATGTTCGAATATTGTGTAGTTACGAATGTAGAAAATATTAAAGTGTTTGAAATTACAAATGCCTGTCTCTCGGAAACCTTGCGTGATGGAGAAAACCCGATATCATATTTGAATTCAGGAGAAAAAATACTATTAGAATCACATATTTTTCTTTCCGAGACAAAAAAAGTTTCTTTTTTGTTGCTCAGTGTAATTTACATGTATGTTTTATTGTCATGTACACATATTCATCATATATCTCTGTCCATTTCTAGGCATTGTTTCCATGGTTCAAGAATAATCAGAAAGACTTTCTGAGATATAGTTGGTGAAATAGCCGTCACTGCATTGCGGATTCGTGTCCTAAGATCCTGAAGATCCCGTACCTTTGTTTTATACACCTTTCCATTTATGAACCCCCAAGCCAAGAAGTCCAGGGGCGTGAAATCAGGTGAAATAGTTAAGTCTCGTTAGATTGCGATGGGAGAGGAAGTGGCACGAATGGGGAATGAAAGAAGAGTATGGAAACTCATTGTAGGAAAACCACGGGGAAAATGCCAAATAGGTTGGCCAGGATTAAGTTGGGAGAATAATATTTAACCATGATTTAAGAGAAATGGATTACACGTGATGATTGGAAAACATTAGCTAAGGATAGGGATGCATGGAGAGCTGTTATGTCCGCGCGGCCATGAGCATACGGGTTCGATAGTGCCAGTGAGTTAGTTACTTAGTTAGTTAGTAAAGTAAAGTAAAGTATTCCCACTACAGGCCTCAGGAGGCCCTTGGGGTAGTAGGAGGTTAAGGCTCCAACTTTTTCTTGACAATCGGCACTTGATGTCAGCCGGGTTGTCAGCCCTGCGTGACGGCCGCCTTTACCCCAGAACAAGCGTCTGGTACTCATTTCAGTTAGAGGCTGAGTCGACCCCAGGGTCATAGTGCCGCCAGAAGGTTTGGGTCAGTTTAAAAATCCTGACCCCACCGGGACTCGAACCCTCGACCTTCCGGCGTGTAGCTCAGTGTCTTAACCACTACGCTACGGCGTGCCCCCTTAGTTAGTTAGTTCTACTTTAAAATTACGGATTATATTTTACTCGATCACATCAATAACACATTACTGTTTAATAAGTTATCGAAGACATAGCTTGCTTCCATCAAAAACCTGGCCAAGGTTCCTTAAAAGCACGTGAAAGTTTTTCGATAGAGACCTGTTCCACCCTGTACTTTAACTTAACAATATTAATATAGCAATATGACGGTATTACATACGGAGTATACGCAAGAAACCAAAGATGAGTCAAGAAAGATAATAAATGCAGTGGATAAAAAGTGAGGTGAAGAATAAAAATGATTAATAGAGACACATCAACCACCCCCTCACAAACTACTCCACCAAGGAAATTGTGAGGGTGAAGAAAAAAAAATACATGAACACAATATTTTGATTTAAGGAAGAGGGGAAAACACTACCAGGACCAGTGTGTTCTTATTGCTTATCCCAACATAAATCACACAGAGCAAAAATATACCGGGTTCTTCAAAAAAGAGTAAACGTAGTAAGTCTCTATTTTGTAATATTTACAATATGAATAGCAATCCTTATTCCAAGGAATAATTGAGATTTAAAAATTGTTAAACCCCTGCCTAATTACAAATCACATCATGAGTAGGCTATTCTTACGGATAATCCATTGTGAATTCGCAATAGTACAAACAGTACACTGTACAATCGATTCGCAAAACCAACTACACAAAACACTATAGTTTATTTCAAAATTTATCACATGAGTTACAATTTCCTTTAATTAAATTTTAAACAAAGACTATAGATTGATAAAATAAATACATATTTTTTTCCCTCTCTTTATCTCATTCATTCTCTCTCTCTCTCTCTCTCTCTCTCTCTCTCTCTCTCTCTCTCTCTCTCTCTCTCTCTCTCTCTCTCTTTATACACACACACACACATATATATATAGGAATTCTGCCCGAGGGCAGGTCTTTCATTGCAATCATAGCATTTTCATGTATGCTTTGCAGCTTTATTAGGGAATTATAGGTGTGGTAGCTTCCCGTTGCTTTCCACACCGGTGAGGGATGATGATGATGATGGTGATGATCGGATGATTTTCAGGGACCGTTGGGCCCTAAGCTTCCTGACATTGTCTTACAGATGAGGAAAAAAACCCCAAAAAAACTCACCCATGAGCCTGTCACGTCCGGGAATCGAACCCGGGCCAGCTGCGTGGTAAGACAGCACGCTACCTCGAGACCACAGCGGTGGACTATATATACATATTTTCAAATTCCGGTTCAGGCACTTATTTTTCTTTTCATGTCATATATATATATATATATATATATTAAAATATATATGTAGTCAATATGCCCATTTCACCAATTAATTCTGTCTTCAGTCAATATCTGGTCTTGAGAATGACAGCTTGGCTGTAGAAACTTGTTGACCATTTTAAAACATTAATTGGTGAAATGGGCATATTGACTACATATATATTTTAATATTATATCACCAAGAAGATCACTTGTGTATTAAATATATATATATATGATTAAGAAAGTTGTCTTGAGTTTTCCGCGTCATGACGCGGAACTTTCTTAATCATACTTGTATCCGCGAAATCTACAATGTAACACACACACACATATACATATACATATATATATATATATATATATATATATATATAAATATATATATATATATATATATACACACACACACACATACATAGAGTTCTTTCTCTCTTCCTGTCTCAGTCTGTCTCTCATCTCTCTCTCTCTCTCTCTCTCTCTCTCTCTCTCTCTCTCTCTCTCTCTCTATCTGTCTGTCTTAATTTAATTTCTCTCTTTTTTAGACGACCCTTGCGTTCCACGCCTCACAGGGGCACGATATCTAGAGAGACGAACTTTAACTGTGGATTACAAACTTTTTTTACTACATCAAGGATATGGATGAGTATACAGCTGAATGTCAGAGTCACTCCCAAGATAACACAAACATTTAATCCAGATACGCAATTCATTCGTGTTTAAAACTGAACATAACAATTACGATGTGGGCCATCACCTTCCCAAAATGGCGACCTCAAAGTTAACTGGCATCTTCTTATTATATAAATAATAATATTACTTGGTGAATACGATTAAATGTGTCCAGGTAACTAAATCCCAACCTAGCAATTGACTTAATGACCGAAAAAAACAAGAAAAAAACCTCAGCCAGAATGGTCAGCACCCATATTTGAATTAGGGACCCCCAGGATAAAACTCCTAAACTTGAGCTTGAACTACCTCGTTCGGTGATACATTGTCCTACTCGGAAACCTTAAAATTAAGGTCTAATATATGGTTAATGATATTCACATATTTCATTCTGGGCATACCTATTGGGAGCTTTCCTTCAGATTTTTTACAAGAGGTTGCATGCTTCATTCCCTATTTGTGACACATATCCTGGCCATCACAGCTCAAATACTCTTATTAGATCTGGTTTCCCATATAAATAAATATATATATATATATAGTTCACTTTTTTATTCACCTATCCTATATATGTTCACACGTAAAAATACATTATATAATGTAACTGGATAGATAATGACAAATGAGGGGAATTTTGAGGAAGTGGCTGAATTCAAATACATAGGAACAATAATAACAAATAGAAATGAGATGCACAAAGAAATTAAACATAGGCTCAGTTCTGGAAATGCGTGCTAGTATGCATTGCAGAGACTCTTGATGTCCCAACTCCTTTCAAAAAACGTTAAACTGAAAATATATAAAAATATTATTCTACCAGTTTATTATATGGGTGCGAAACATGGACTCTTACTTTAAGGGGAAAGGAGATTACAAGTATTTGAGAATAAAGTACTTAGGACAATTTTTGGACCAAAGAGAGATTAACAGACAGGTGAATGGAGAAGACTTTATTAACAATGGACTACATGGTCTCTATAGGAAGCCAGATATAATAAGAACAGTTAAGTCTCGTAGACTGCGATGGGCAGGACATGTTGGGCGAATTGAGAATGAAAGACGTGCATGGAAGCTTCTTGTAGGAAAGCCAGAGGGAAAACGCCCAGTTGGTAGACCAAGAATGAGGTGGGAGAATAACATTAAATATTATTTGAGGGAAGTAGATTATACAGGGAATGATTGGAAAACATTAGCTCAAGATAGGGATGTATGGAGAGCTTATATCCGCGCGGTCATGATCTTACGGGTCCAAGAGTGCCAGTGAGTAAATAAGTCCTATTTGTATTTTTTAACTTTTTCCTGAGAATTTTATTTTCGAATAAACTTACTTGTAATGTTTAATCTTCTCTCAAAATACTAGATCATGTTTCATATGTTTATAATACAACTGGAAGAAATTATGTTTTACATTAAGTTTTAATTGCTTTCTCCACACCTTTTCTTACTGGCACTGATAGGTTCAAGGCCGCGCGGACATAAGCTCTACACACATCTGTATTCTGAGCTAATGTTCCCCAACCGTCCCCTGTATAATTTACATTTCTCAAATCATGGTTAATACTATTCTGACCAACCCACTTGGGGCATTTCCTTTCGTTTTCCTACAAGAATTTCCCACTTTCATTCCCCATTCGTGCCACATGTCCTGGGCATCGCAGTCTAAGAGATTTAACTGTTCTTATATCTGGTTTCCCATAAATATAATGTAGCTCACTATTATATATTCTTCTCCATTCACCTGTATGTTCGACTTTCTTTGGTTCAAAAATTTTCCTACGAACTTTATTCTCAAATACTCGTAATATTTTCTCCTCCATTAAAGTAACATTCCATTTCGCATCCATATAACTAGGGGAATAACCGTTCTATGTATTTTCATTTTAATGTTTTTTTTAAGCGAACCTGGAATGACAAGAGTCCCTGTAATGCGTAATAGCATTCATTTCCAAAATTGAGCCAGTAAAATATAAACCAACAATATGATTCGTATAGAGTGAAAATGGTGCAATATTGAAGCGAGTAAGATTTTAAAATCAACCGAAAACACCGCAGCAGGAGAACAAACAGGCCTGACTGTATATACGTACTGAATTATCGCTGCTACCACACATTTTGAACCAATAAAAATATTTGCGACAGTAAATCTGTTTTTATTGCTGTATAAAACATTATCTGCAATGTGCGGAGTAAATAAACCTACTGTAAGAACGCGTTCTCTTATTTAATGAGAGACAGCATTTCGTTAAACCCTCTAACACACAATACACTATTTATTTTGGTATCTATACATATACCAGAATATAAATAATGTGAAGACAGTTTGACTACTCTAGCTGTTAATCAACTGCATGGCCAGTCCCTACATAACCTAATAAACAATTGTATATACAGTAAAACTAAGTTTATTTGTAATAAGTTAATTGTATCCGCAAATACACACGGTAGTACGCTATATACTGTATATTAGCGATTCCAAAGAAATGAAGCTATTGAGTTGTACACATAAAAATAGTTTAAAATACTTTTACAAAACTTAATTGATCCTAATATAAAATAATATGGTATATGACTCAATGATGGAGCATCTACGTCTACAGATGGAGAATATGAATTCAAGTCTAGCTAAGAAATACTTTTTTCGATACATATGTTATCTACAGTCAACAGACGGCTAGTTTCGAAGTATTAATTGGTATATTAGCTTCGTAATTGGCTGATATTATATAAATAAATAATAGTTTTAAAAAACTAAAAGAACACGCTTTATTAGAAGACTAAAAAATGAAAAATAATTTTAATTTCCAATACGCTTGGGATAAAATAAAGTGGTCAACAAAAAATCATCTCCAACACATATAGAATAAAATTAGAGTTATCAACAAAAAGAAAATAATTTTACCATCAAAAGCGTGGGGTGCTCTATATCAATTAATATATTTGATAATAAACAGATATGGTAAAGTAGCTCGAAAAGTAAGCTCTCTAAGAAGAAAATGTAAAAATCATAAAAATCACCCGCGCTTTTGATGGTAAAATTATTTTCTTTTTGTTGATAACTCTAATTTTATTCTATATGTGTTGGAGATGATTTTTTTTGTTGAACACTTTATTTTATCCCAAGCGTATTGGAAATTAAAATTATTTTTCATTTTTTAGTTTTCTAATAAAGCGTGTTCTTTTAGTTTTTTAAAACTATTATTTATTTTTTATAAGTCAATGTCCCAGGCAGTAAGAAATCTGGAATTTATCAAATAAGTTGTGAAGATTGCAATAAAGTTTATATAGGAAAAATAAAAAGGAATTCAGAAACTTGGACAAAAGAACATTTCAGAAATATTAAAAATTGTGAAATTGAAAAATCTGCAATTGCTGCACATAGTTTAGGTATTTTACAGAATAAGATAAAAATGTAAATATCTTTAAATTCGATACTATTGTAGTATGAGCTAAAAGGAATACTCTTCTATAAAAAAAAACCCTCCCAGCCGGATTTGAACCAGCGACATATGGATTACTGAAATTATATACCACTAAGAGTTCACTGCTCTACTAACTGAGCTCTTACAACGATTGACTAAAAACTCGACAAGTCCGCAACCTATTATACCAGTTTTCATTTTTTTGATTTTCGGATGATTCTGGCCAGGATTTTAGAAACAAAATATGAAATTATTGTATTGTCACGGGTCCTCTACACGTATACAAAGTTTCAAGTCGATCCAATGTTTCTAAGTGGGTGAAAATCGCGTTGAAAGATTCCGTTACATTGATACAAAAACACGTTTTTTGTTTTTCTGATGATTATGGCCAGGATTTTAGAAAATAAATATGAAATTATTGTATTGTCACGGGTCCTCTACAAGTATACAAAGTTTCAAGTCGATCCGATGATTTTAAGTGGGTGAAAATCGCGTTGAAAGATTCCGTTACATAGATAGATAGATAGATAGATAGATAGATACAGGTCAAGCTAATATAAAGCGTGTAAAAAATCCCCATAATGGTTTCACGCAATTGAATGTAGGATAACCCGGGATTAAAGTGACAGGAATTCGCGTTTGGCTCGGAAAGTGTGCCTAGGCTCAATGCTGGAGCACCAGAGAGTAGAACTCGAGACCACGGCTTTAAGTTCTGGCTAATCTGTATTTTTTTCTCCAGATATGTTAGCTAATAACAGTTTTTCATAAAGTGTTTCAATATGCTTACAAGTGTTGTGCGTGTGTGTTTGTTTTAGAGAGAGAAAGAAAGACCCGTTGAATACATTGTGTGGAATATTAAAAAAAAAAATAGAAAACGTTTTCATAAAACAAGGATAACAAAGGCCTATACTTGACATTTTACAAAACCGCAAGACAACACAAGGCAAAATGTCGTCCCTAAAAATAAATCAATAGGGTCACAAGCCTATAATATCCTTGGCCCACCAACACGTTATTGGCCTCACAACCTTATGTTCCATTTTCAGAAATTGACTATCATCCAACCAGTATAGGGATCACATGTGGTCATCATGAAGGGTCCATGAATCATTATAGATGATTCTCTCAACCTTGAGGCTACTTACTGTAGTTATCCAAATTCTCACTTTACTGCATGGCCATACTGGCCGAAATTCCAAGAAGAAAATGTTCCACATAGGGACTCGAACCACAACGCATATCTCATAGCTCTGCGCCAGTGCATGATGACTTATAGCAGGGATCACCAATTATCGGACCGTAGTCCGGATCCGGACCCTGGGGCTTTGGTTTCCGGACCGGTTAAATATCGGATTAATACAATTTTTTTAAAACCCGGTTAAACATCGAATAAAACAAGTTTACTAAATTTCATGATATGATAGTATTATTGTTGGCTCGGTTGACAGTACTGATTACACTGAGCAACAAAAAATAAACTTTTTTTTTGTCTCAGAAAGAAAAATGTGATTCTGATAGTATTTTTTTCTCTCCTGAATTCAAATATGATATCGGATTTTCTCCATCACGAAAGGTTTCCGAGAGACAGGTTTTTATAATTTCAAATACTTTAATATTTTCTACATTCGTAACTATACAATATTCGAACATTCGGACTCACCTAGAAATTAAGAAATTACGATTTTCTGTTATATTTCGCCTATGAGCATCCCTCTTGATGGTCCATCAATAATTGGCCAGCATTCCATTTGCCTTGATATCTCTTTTTCATAGCTGAAATCTCCTGATGAGAGTGTTCCCCGTGCTCATCGCTCAATGGACAAATGGACGAAAAAACGTTTATTAAAAAATACTTATTTACATCCATTAATTGAAATTGAAATAAAAAAAACTGTGGATGTGGAGAAATTCTTAATACATATTTGAAAACACGATAAAAACGGCATTAAGTACAACTATTGGTACTCATGAGACAAAAATCATGTTGACCAGTGTTATGGTCGGAAATTTGACTGAGGATGAACGAAATTCCGTTTGAAGCCTGGTATCGTGAAAAACGCGAAACGTGTGAGGTGAGATATTTAAATATTACTCTGACCATAGCCTATATTAAGTGTATCATAAACTTATTAATAATTATTAGAATTAATAACTGTTTACTACTGTGCTGTGTCCCTTTAGTATTCACCATGTGGTTTGTTTAATTTGTGCAATTCATACCCATAACATAATATAAATAATTTCCTTATAATATTAATTACTTAATAAAAGCTTCATATGTTTAATCGACTGTGGTTCCGGACTTCGACTGAATTTACTACTTTGAAAATAGACCTCCATAAAATCTAATTGGTGACTCCTGCCTTATAGCTCTGCTATGGTGCGGGAATGTCCCTTTTGACAGAGAAAATTCCTATTTCCATAACCTATAAGCAACCATAAAAATGGACAGCCCTGGACAATAAAAATGCGCATAAACATCAATACGGAGAATATTTATTACTGATCATATCAGTGGATAATTCCTGGAACGAACTTAAGCTTAACGGCGTTAAATGTTTCCTTTTAACCATAACACACAACGAACCAACATTCCCAGAAAAATGCATTAATATATAATTAGTTAATGTACTATATCTCTGACTCTTGTATTAAATTTCATCCATTGTCCGTTGTAATAGGCTAAATAATATATTCGCATGCATTAGTTCTTTTATTATTTTTTATTAATTACGGTCTTTTATAACTCACTTGATCCAATTCGTAACACATTTGCAGTAACATGGATATTTCCAAGAACATAACCTCTAAATCATTTTAAAATTTTAATTACATAACAGTTCCTATTTGCAAATATTTATCGTATAACTCGACACAGCTATCTTCCGTATCACAAAAACCTGTTAAATGCATTCACACACAGTGTATATATATACATATAATGAAATACATATAATGAAAAGAAAAATTAATGCCTGAATTGATTTGAACCGGTACCTCTAACGTTAGTGCGTTACCAACGACGCTAACCAGGCATCCCAGTGTCAACAATAATTTTCCTCTCCTTACATACAATTATATATATCCATCCATGTTGTCACGCAGCGGGCCCGGGTTCGATCCCCGGTCGGGGCAGTTTTTCTGGGTATGCTTTTATCAGGATTTTTCCTCACCTGTAAGACAAATGTCAGGAAAACTTTAAGGCCAAACGGTCACCGAAATCATATGGCCATTATCATCATCCTTATCATCATCATCCTTCACCGGTGTGGAAAGCAACGGGAAGCTACCACACCTACAATTCCCTAGTTAAAGCTGCAAGCATAGCATGAAAATGCTATGATTGCAGTGAAGGACCTGCCTTCGGGCAGAATTATTATGGATGGATATCCGTCCATAGTACCTCGAGACCACAGTGGTGGACTTACATATAATATGAATGTTTGTTTGTTCGTATTTTATGCGCTACCATACCGTTCATCCGATTGCGATGGAACTTTTTGCAAAATGCTCAAGAGTTTTCCGGGATGGTTATAGGCTGTAAGAATATTTTAATACTCAATCCCTTCACCCTTAAAATCACCCTTTAGGAAAACATGAAAAACGTCTCTTTTTGGACGCTTAAATGGCTTACGCTGCCTAAACTATAACAAATACACAAAATTAATGTACATAGAATTTAATATCTAAAAAAAACCTACAAAAAAGTCCCTGACAGCATATGTTTATCTTTTACGGATAACTCATAATAACTATTTTTATCATTCATTAATGCCAAGAAGTTGGGAATAAGTAAATTCCTGGACAAGCGTAGCAGTGTACGGTGGTATTCCTTTACGGATAACTCACAATTATATGTTCTGTCTTTCAGCTCATTTATACCAAGAAGATCGGGATAAGTGGATTCCCGGGCAATGCCGGGTAATCAGAACGGGGTATCTAAAAAATAATTACGATATAAGTCAATATATTAATTTTCATTTATTTAGGCGTATATATATATATATATATATATATATATATATACATACTAGAAGTCCCGGCCACGCGTTGCTGTGGCTAAGGTACACATTAAAAATATAAATTAAGTTGCTGTCTTTCAGCCAGATTACTTAAAACTAATACTTACACACGAAATTAATAATATCGAAAATAAAATAAACACTGAACACACTTAAATTATGAAATAATCAATATTTATAATCCAATTGCAATTCGCGGTTGCAACAAAAAGCACAGCCATCTGGATCTCTCTTTGTTAAATAATAAACCAATTACCTTACCAAATCACCTTACACCGCCATGTGTTAGAATCGTATGGAACTCACAGATAATTACGCCGCCATCTGTTAGAATCGTATGGAACTCAAATATAACTCTTTGTTAAATAATAAACAAATAATTTGCAATAAAAAATAATGCGACTATAAATTTAGTTATAGACTACCATATGTCTCAAGTTGGATCAAACTGCACGCAGTGTGCAAAATTTTATTAAAATCGGTTCAGTAGTTTAGGATTCCATCGCGGACAAACAACGTGACAAGAAATTTTTATATATTAAGATATCCATAGTAATTCCGCCTGAGGGCAGGTCTTTTACTACAATCATAGCATTTTCATGTTATGCTTTGCAGTTTTAATACTCATATAATAAGCACATGCGAAATGAAAATCTTAAGAACTATTCATAGGAAAACATTATTTGATAAAATACGCAACACAGAAATTAGGGACAAATGCCATATTCAAGATATAATCAAATTTATTATAGATAGACGAAAATATTGGAAGGATCATATAGAAAGAATGGAAGAAAACCGACTTGCAAAAAGAGCTAAAGAAGATAGACCAATGGACGGGAGAAGAACAAGAGGAAGACCAGCCAAGAGATGGATAGACAGTGAATGCACATCCAATACGTCTTCCTCCAAGGAGTGATTTTGGAAATAAACAGGATGAAAATCCTACAAATTAAGTTTAAGAAGAAGAAGAAGAATAAGCTTTCAAGCTTTAATTAATAAAAGCGGGCTAGTATGTTAACGTTAAATTCAAACAAGTCGCCAAAAGAACATTTCATTGGTCACGAGGCCCGGTATTATACTAAACTATGTACTGTGACTTGCAATTTGTCTATTTAAAATATTATTAGTTTACAGTATACTGATACATCTCGTCATTAATAATATATTGTTATTAAAGCATTTCAATTGTCCCATTTTATTAATATTTAATAAAGCAGCACCTAACTTCATGGGGAACAGGCCTAAAAAGCCCTTACCTAACATCCGGCTGCTGGCCTCACATCCACATGCATTGATAACAGAGGAGAAGCTCATGCAACCAATATAAGGGTGACATATGGTCGACACGTCGGATCCCACAGCCGTTATACGTGTTCTCAACCTGGGTCCGATAGTTAATGTAGCTACCCGAATTACTCGCGATGCTGAGTGTGCACCGGTCGCACACTGGCCGAAATTCCATGATAATGTTTCTTCCCCCACGGGAATTCGAACAAATATATGCCCCAAAGATCAGCACCGAGGCATGATGTCTTAAATAACCTGATTGATGCACCGAACCCATATTGTCAGAAATTCCACGAGAAGTTTTTTCTCGCGGACTTGAACCAGTGCAAGCCCCGTAACTCTGCACCGAGGTATGATGCCTTAAACAGCTCGACTACAATGCGGGACTTAATAAAGAAATTAATAATGTATTATGCTACATTTGTAGTTAGTTACTGATATTATATATTTTTTTTCGCGATAGTGCGTTTTGTCGTACTTACAGCAATGGCGACCACGATTGAAAGTTCAACTTCCTACATTTCAGGGTTGCCAACCTAAATAACACTATACTGTAATATTACATATTACAAACCTCGTGCGGGAAGTAAAACCACTGCCCTTTATGTATAGAATGTACATACGGAAATATATCCATACATTATACGAAACAAATCGCTGCATTTTAAATGAACTGAACTTTATTTGAAACAATATAAAACAATAAATATCAACTTTCCGCCATTTTATGACTGATTAGTGTCACGGTCTGCTGTAGTCTCAACAAATAAACATTACCCACACTGTTAACGTTAGTCAGTTGTTTATGATGAAAGCAAATATTTCCAACAAAGATCCTATTTTAATATTATTTATTATTTTGAAATACCACCGCGTCTAAAATAATGTACAACGCACGTTTGTGAAGTGTCTTACAGAATCTCGGAATTTAAAACCTCGGTCGGTTTTAAACATTTCCTCGCTACTGTAAAAACCAATTCCCAAACTCCCATCGTAATATACTAATAATACACATTTGATAACACTATAAAATACAACTATAAATATACTCTTGAGCTATCAGTAGAAGTGCTCACTTATAAATGCACCAAAACTGGACATGATCAATTTAAATACTTTAGGGCTCATATCTTAACAGAACTATTTCCACGAAAGGAAAATAATGCATCTATAGGACTACGGATGTTTTTCAATTCAAATCTTAAATTGTATCAACATGTTTATTTTTACTGCTAGTATGCTTTGAATTTCTCTTTTTTATGTTGACTTGGCACCGCTCAATTCCATCACTGCAGCAGGGGTTACAAAACTTCCAGAAATTAGTTCTACCTTTTGTGACAGACATATAGTCAATACATTCCATTTACAATCCACATACATTAGGCCAGATAACATGCCTGTCTAATTGCAATCATCTACCCCTGGTGCTGGAGGGCGAGATAAAGAGAACAGTAACGAGAGAGGTGATATCCCTTTCCAGTTTCCCTGATTTATTCTATTGCAAGCCAGCACGACTTTATTATATCCCAGAGCCAAATTCAAATTTTACCAACAGACCACGGACCACATTACTTCGGAGCTTAATCTTAGATTATCCCATTCACCTCAAAAGACGAGGTAGATTCGCCGGCAATTAAATGACCTTTAACTCAGAAGACGAGGTTCACTCGCTTAACTCTGCTGTTACATATTTTGCAATATTTTGTACATCCCTTGACAGGGTAATCTTTTATTAACATTTATGAATAGTAGAGGAATGTGTTTTGATCTTCACCTTTATTTTGATCTCAAGTACCGTTATATTTTGTTTGTTTTGAATGTCAATAACTTAAATCCGATTTTTGGGGAAATGCATTGAACATTTAAAACTGAAGCGAATCGGTTAATTCACTGCAACTACACGTACAGTAAACTCTCCATTCATGCCCAGCGTAATGTGAGTTTCAGTGATGTGATGAGATGAGATGAAATACCTCTTCACTGAAGGTCTGATATATGCCTAACACGAATCCCGGCTGACCAGATTTGTCGCACCATTATCTAGGAGCAGATGAAATGAGTATGGAGAATCTGTGGGATGAAGTATTTGGGGCAGAGGAAACGGAGAAACCCTCCAAAAAAACGGCAATGGCGGTAGACTAGTGGTTATATTCATTGCCCCTGTTTCCGAGGATTGCGATTCAAACCCAGCCAGGGTTGATGGATTTTTTTAGGATGGAAAAACCCAAGAAGTAATCTCCAGGAGGGGACTTCAAGCCGCGAGTCCTGGGTCTAAAGATTTTCAGGCACGTAAAAGATCTTTAAGCCTGACTAAAGAGGCCTCTAAGCAAAATTTACCTACTCTTTCCTCCTAGTAATACCTTACTTGTCTACAAGATGACTCATTGAGTCAGGATGTTAACCGCATACCATTCATGACATGTTTGGGAAATATGTGTAAATGCATTAACTTGGTCTAGTAACTCCTAACAAAGGGAAGGCTAAGGTCCAATATTGGTCTCTTCGGCCATTGTACATGCAAATAGGTTCTTGTTTGTCCACCACCAGTACATGGAATGGCCGAGATACGAACATGGGACCGAGGGAGGGAACGAGTGAATGAACATTTTCCACATTAAGTTTCTACACTTAGAATTTTTACATATTATTATTACTATTATTATTGTTATCGTCCGCGCGGCTATGAACCTATGGGTTCGATAGTGCCAGTGAGTTATTATTATTATTATTCTCATTATTTTTATATCATTATAATTATTATCATTATTGTTATTATTGTTATTGTTATTATTATTATTATTATTATTATTATTATTATTATTATTATTATTATTATTATTACAAACATTGTTATAATAAGTACATAGAAAATTCAGAAATATCAATATGTTTATGCTTTAAGATTTATTGTACCTGCAATATATGTAACTCCCAGCATTTCAACCAGTCTTCATGCACCCACCGTCCACTACAAACTGCAATGTAATGTGCAGTACCGACTCTTGCATTCAAATTATACACTGATGGGGCACTGAATGGGTATACACTAAATTTTATAAGTTTCTATAAAGAGTTAGGCGCGTTCTATATTCGGATTTTCACTATTATTTAACGACTTTTTTAAATTATTAAACGACTATTTTTAACAGATAAGATCATTAATCTTGACATGAAATGCCCGAAAATGTTGCTCAGAGCAGAGGTCACCTTTTTTCATGTTTGAGGTTATTTTATGAAGCGCAAATCTACGCCACGGGAAGCATGGCTTTATTTACCTTTCGAAGGAACACACACACTTACGATTTTTCGATTTTTACGATTTCAAAAATCATTGACCCCGGTCAGCGTTGAAACTGCGAACCTTGGAACCAATCGGAGATCGAACCGGGCCCACTATTTGCTAGACACTGACGGTACCCCGAACACTGCAGCGGTGAAAATTACACATATCGTAACACAGTGTTACTATTTACCGACATTCCTTTCTATCTTTTCCCTTAGTTTAATATCACTCTCGCTATATATATATATATATTATTATATATATATATATATATATATATATATATATATATACAGTAAAACCTGTCTATGCAGGACCATGACGGTTCTTTAAATATATTTCCGTCACGACTCACGACAGGGCCACATTAGGACCAGCAGCATCAAACATCATACTGGAATGCTGTAGCGAAGAGTGAACTGCTGATGATGGAACGGATGTTTTGAAAGGCCTACAGGCATAAAGATTACATATTATATAAGTTGAGGACGACGGATTTTACCTAAGAAGGTATATTTTAACTTATTTTATTGTAGCCTATATTTTAAAACATATGAATATGTCAAGTTTCTCAAATAAGGAATTACTGATCAAAATTTATCAGTCCTTTTACAACCCAGCTTTGGATAGGGAAGCTAAATATCAGAGGTATTTAAAAGCGTCGTCAAATAAAATACGATCTATATAAATTTAAACAGTCCCGCGCCGTAGCCGAGCGGTTACGGCAAGATGCCTTGGCGCAGAGCTATGGGACTTGCGCTAGTTAGGGTCTCCATGAGAGAAGACATTTTGTCATGGAATTTCGGCTAGTATGGGACCGGTGTCTACTCAGCATCGTGAGACATTTGGGTGACTATAATAAATAGCTGCTCCAGGTTGAAAAAACCAGCTATATTAACGGCTGGGGAACCCGACATGCTAACCACATGTCATCCCTACACTGACTGGATGATCATCTACCTCGATTAACATATGTGGATGTGAGGTGAGCAGCCGGATAGTAGGCCAAATACCTTCTAGTCCTGTCTCGGCGGTCTTGTGGTATAAGTAACACCTTTAACATTTAAAGAAAAAAATATAGGCCTACTTTACACGAAAATAGCCGCACACGGACTGAGAGAAGAAAAAAATTGTCATAAACACTTAGGTTCTTCGTAGTTACATTTACGTACATTGTACATATATTTTACATAGGAGAGAAAAAAAATCTTAGAACTGAAGATCCGAAAACGAGTATTTGCAACATTTCGCTCCCCTGAACGATTTTTTACATTTTTTTTTTTCGAGACTGACCTCTCTGTTGGTTGTGGTTTTCACACACCGCACAACTGCACAACTGCAAATTCAAAGCTAAGTATAGTAACATCGCGAATTTCCAGACTTGATAATGCTTTTCGCTAAAAATGATCAATCATTCACATCGGCATAGCACAATCCTTATTGAAAGTAAACCCAATTAGAAGCTAGCGGAACAATATACACAGTGTCAACACCTAAACACCAGTAAAAGTTAGCATCCTTGCTCAATAAAATCTGCCAGTTCCGGTTACCTGAGATGCTTGCTAACCATAGAGTCAGAACATTGCATTGGCCTCACAGGGAGTTTTAAGTTCCGGTTACATTCCTATGATATAACTAGAGATGTAACAATTCCTCCGTAAAAACGGCATCAGCATACGGTTGATGCGACCATTGTACATGACGTCAGAGGGAAGGCAGTTACAATAGTTTTCAAAACCGTCAGGTTACAGCAACAGTTTAGAATAACCACTTTAAATTAGTTATATTTCACTCGAAATGTTCCAAATGGTCATTCTGTAACTTTTATATTCCACCGAAATATACTTTGTAAGTCTGAATTTTGGTCTTGTTTACATCTGACCGTTCAGAGTGACCTCTACTGTATGGCTGAAGCTCAGTCCACTCCGCGTCATTGGAAGGAAAGGTTGATCTCTACATATGAACATGACTTTTAACAGGACATTTATGCAAAAGCCAACGTACCGAATATATGCCTCAACCTGAATTTTTTGGATTTCAAATTTCGACCAAATTTGCAGCTTATTTTTAGCTTTGTAGATTATGACTTTAAGTCCTTACTCTCGGGTGGTCCAGGATCGATTTCCTGGAAATAAGGGTTTAAAAATTGTAATCTTATGTCTGAATATCTGTTCCTCTGGCTTCTTCTATGGTATACCTGAGATGATTGCTAACAATAGAGTAAGAACATTGCATTGGCCTCACAGGGAGTTTTAAGTACAATACAGTAATTCAACAACATTTAAAAAAACGCATATTCAGTCCCATTTAACGTGACTTTAATTACAGAAGCCTTGCGAGATTTTGGATACACAGTTTATGAGGAAGTACATGGTGTGACCACTAATGGGAGTAACAGACGAATATATATTATTGTATTTAGACCATCCTCTAAAATTGGTATGATATTAGATCCCACAATTCGTTTTGGGACTCATAGTGGCCAACCTGAGGAAGTTGACTCTGAAAAGAAAGCCATATATGAGCCAACAATTGACTATTACAAATATAAATACCAGCTAGATAGTATAACTGCCACAGAATTGATGATCGGGGCAAGAGGTACTATACCAGGATTCTTAGCCAAATTTTGGAAATCCTTAGATTTGGACAGGGTGTATCTTTCTAGAATTACCATCGCTGCCATTAGAAGATCAATTTCAATTTTAAGAAACCATATTTACAAAATTACTTTATAGTATGTATACTTCAATTAGACCTACAAGTTGAATTTTTTAAAATATATTTACAAAATTTATTTCATCAATTATAAAAAATTAATTGTCTGTATCACTTTGTCCTTGGGGTAATCCTCTAATGAGGAAAGTTTTATATAATAATATTAAATGATTATTTCATATAATGTGATCCCTGACATTTATTTTCATCCTCTTAAAGTCACAACCACAATTTTTATAAGAGCCGTTTTTCAATAAACTATTAGGCAATAAAAATAAACAAAATTTAAGGTAAAATGGCGTGCGGTGCAATTTTTCATGACACAATCACGCGAAGACGTCATTTGTTACCACAATCAGATACGTAATTCAACTGTTTATTCGTAATTCATGAGTTTCCCCAAGTGGTAGCAACAGTGCTATGTCTGAACTTGTTAACCGACATGTTAAGCCGGCCTGTTCCACAATAAATTAAAGAAGATAGCAGAATATCAGTGGAAAATATTAAGTAGGATTAAGTTAACTCCCTATACAGAACTTTCATTATGTAATCATTTTCGCTCGGGAGCTGTTTGCATATGGGCTTCTGCAAGCATATTTTCCCTCCAATAAAGATGGCTAGACAGTAGACTCTAAAGTGCAATTAATATTATTAATAGAACTACAAATCACCTTGTCATGTTCATGAGGTCATTACGTGAACATATTTGCCTCTTCGGAGGACAGCAGTTAATATTTCCAGAAAAAAATGTATTGTAACTAACTCACTGGGACTATCGAACCCGGAGGTCCACGGCCGCGCAGACATAAGCTCTTCATACACCCCTGTCTCCAGATAATGTTTTAAATCATAACCGGTATAATTTAACCCTCAAATAATGGTTTATTTTATTCACCCTCTTCATTCGTGATATACCTACTAGACTCTTACCCTCTGGTTTTCCTACAAGAAGTATCCATGCCCCTCTTTCATCTCCCATTCATGCCATATGTCCTACCCATCGTAATCAACAATATTTAACTGTTCTTAAACTGGTTTCCATAAACGTAGACCTAATGTAGTTCACTGTAATGTAGTCTTTTCCAATCGTCTGTCAGTTCTTTGGTACAAAAATTGTCCTAAGAATTTTATTCTCAAATACTCGTGATCATTGTTCCTTCCTTAAGAGCCCATTTTTCGCATCCTGTGCAAAACGTTTCAGCAGAAGACAAATTATATAATAAAAATTGGCAGATTTTTCACGTTGAGTGAAATATTAGAATATATTAATTTTTTCAAAACATGTCTCGCATTTTTGGAGTTTATGGACATCTAGAATATAAATATAGACACACCTATAAATTAAAATCTAAATAATTATACAATTTTAATTGCAAATAACACTGAGCAACAAAAAAGAAACTTTGTTTTTTTGGCTCAGAAAGAAAAATATGTGATTCTGATAGTATTTTTTCTCCTGAATTCAAATATGATACTGGTTTTTCTCCATCACACATGGTTCCCGAGAGACAGGAATTTATAATTTCAAACACTTTCATATTTTCTACATTCGTAACTACACAATATTCGAACATTCGGACTCACCTAGAAAGTATTTTCTGCTATATTTCGCCTGTGGAGCATCCCTCTTGATGATTCAACAATAATCGGCCCGCATATTAGGATTCCATTTGCCTTGATATCTCTTTTCCATAGCTGACATCTCCTGAGTTAGCTCATTTCACAGTGGAAAAATGGACGAAAAAAACGTTTATTAAAAAGATAATTATTTAAATCCATTAATTTAAGTAGTAAAAAAATAACTATGGGTGATGGAGAAATTCCGAATACATATTTGAAAACACGATAAAAAACTGCATTGAGTACAACTATTAATACTCATGAGACAAAAATCACGTTGACCTGTGTTATGCACAACCTATATTAAAAATCAGTCTAAATCAAGGGCCACAGAATATTTAATATTAAACATATTTACCGATCTGCAAAAAAATATTTATTTTGTTTAATGATGGTTTCATATCGTAACAAGTTTAATAGCTTAAGGTAGTTACTACTAAAACAGATTTTTTCGATCGTCAGTTTTAATTAACTACAGTTTGTATTTAAAAATGGATAGACAAGGGAATAAAACAAATAAGCACAAAATCATTCAGAATACGATAGATAGGTCATTAACTTCAAAATCAATAGTATAATATAGATAGATAGATCATCGGTTGATTGACATCGTCCGATTCCTAATAGCCAATTTTGTCGGTCCATCGAATCTCCTGGTTGTAAATATTTCTCCTTCATGTATAAATATATTCCCTGACTCCAGGAGTTTTAGGTCTTCCTCTGCCTCGTCTTCCCTCAGGTTTTCATTAGAAAACACATTTTGATAGCCGATCTTCTTCCATTGGCTGGACATGACCGTACCATCTATATAATATTATTTTTATTTATTTATTTGGGAATATATTCCGTCAAAAATAATTTCCATAAAACAATTTTTATAGCTGCATTTAAGGGAAGGAAGTCAAGACAAACTGTTTTGGAAGGTGTAACGATGTCAAGATAATCAAGAGATGTTGTGGGGAAGTGAAGAGAAGAATGATTTCACAATAAAGATTCCTGTAAAAAGATGGCGAAGAAGAGATAATGATGATAATTTAACATAAGTGTATTTTTATTTGTTAACATGATTAAGTCAAAACTTATATTCTTGTCATTTGCTTTATTACAAGAATACTGGACCAACTATTTAAGGAAGCAGAAAATACGAGTATTTGAGAATAAAATTCTTAGGAAAAATTTGGACCAAATCGAAACGAACCGACAGACGAATGGGGAAAACTACATAACTGTGACGTACGTGATCTTTATGGCAAACCAGATATAACAAGAACAGTTACGTCTCGTTGACGATGGGTAGGACATGTGACTCGAGTGGGACATGGAAACTTCTTATAGGAAAACCAGAGGTAAATTTCCCAGTACGTAGGCCAAGAATGAGACGGGAGAATAATATTAGCCAATATTTGAGGCAAGCAAATTATATTGGGAATGATTGAAAAACATTACCTCAGGCTAAGAATGTTTGGAGAGCTTATATCCGCGCGTCCATGAACCTCCTGGTTCGATAGCACTAGTGACTTAGATAGTTATTTATTAACTAAAATGTATTGAGTTACTAGATCTTAAAGGTGTGTCCATTTTTACTCAACAATTGCTGGAACTCCTCTTAAGATTTGCATATCATAAGCCTACGCATGTACACTGTAGACATACATGTAGGGTTTATGCGGTGTAAGCATATACAGTATATATATATTACATAATGGATTCTGAACATTTATAAATTATGTGCTTATATTGTAAGAATTGGTTTTTTCTCAACTGTACGACAAATGTCAGGAACCTCAGGGCCCAACGGTCCGCGAAAATCATCCGGCCATCATCATCATCACCATCCTTATCATTATCATCATCATCATCATCATCATCATCCCTCACTTGTGTGGAAAGCAACGGGGAGCTACCACACCTATAATTCCCTAGTAAAGCGGCAAAGCATAGCAACAAAATGCTATGATTGCAGTGAAAGACCTGCCCTCGGGCAGAATTACTATGGATGGATGAATTGTAAGAATTGAGATAAATCACTTAAGGAAAAATAAGAATACTAACTGACAATCGTGTAATTATAATAGTAAATTAGTAGAAAATCAAATAACTACTTTTAGTTTCGTTGATACATTTGAACATTTTGAGGTGGTAAGAACTGTACACTGCTGAAGCACAAGACACGCAAAAGGGGAAACAAAATTACAGTAATTGATAAAGAAGTATTGATTTTATTAGCAGAGCATGCAAACTGGCACATTAGTGCTAATAAGAGGTTGTTATTCACTAACATTGATTTACGTCCTTCTCCGTTATCAAGATCTGTTGGAAATAATGTTCTGCTTTCATGAACACTAAATTACATAAATAATTACGTATATACTCAAGTTCATTAATTTTAAAAAATAGAAATTATATATTTTTTTCTGTATCTTATTTTATCTCGTCTGAACATAAATTAAACTTTATTAACAAATTTATCTAATAGTTTTTTGTCATTTATTAACAAAATAAAATGCAATGCTGTTACACTGATTCCAAACCAGTAATATATTCATTGGAAAAACTTCAACTTCTAATTTAATAGGAATTTATAACAGTACCGATAACACTGAGCAACGAAAAAATAAACTTTTTTTGCCTTAGAAAGCAAAATATGTGATTCTGATAGTATTTTTCTCATGAATTCAAATATGATATCGGGTTTTCTCCATCATGCTAAGTTTCCCGAGAGACAGGAATTTATAATTTCAAACACTTTAATAGTTTCTACATTCGTAACTACATAATATTCGAACATTCGGACTCGCCTAGAAAGTAAGAAATGACGATTTTCTGCTACATTTCGCCGGGGAGCATCCCTCTTGATGGTCCAACAATAATCGGCCAGCATATTATGATTCCATTTGCCTTGATATCTCTTTATATCTCTTTTCCATAGCTGAAATCGCCTGAGTTAGCTCATTTGGTTTTATTTTTCAATGGACAAAGGGAAGAAAAAACGTTTATTAAAAAAAATATTATTTAAATTCATGAATTGAAACTGAAATAAAAAAAACTATGGGTGATGGAGAAATTCCGAATACATATTTGAAAACACTGCATTAAGTACAACTATTGGTACTCATGAGACAAAAATCATGTTGACCAGTGTAATTGTTAAAAGTATTATCAAAACAGTTTAATACACTATATCTGTGCCTAAGCCTACAGAACGGATACACGTTTCTGGAAATTATTCGACTCTCAATGATATACATCAACTTACTTAACTATGCAATGGAATATAAAATAAAACAAATATATGGAAGTAGAATACAAATAAATAAAAGAATGAGTGAATAAAAATTACGAGAAATTATATCTTAGCTTAATTCTGAAATAAGGCTGTTTCTTTTAATTTAACTGTCATGTATTTTTCAGGATATATAGGTCATATGAGTGTGTGAGTGTATATATATATATATATATATATATATATACATAACAAGCAATAAATGCTTTAAACTCTGTTTGGTGGAGCAAAAATATTACAAAAAATACAAAATTACAAATATATCAAACCATAATTCAGAGCATTTTAACATATGGTGCTGAAGTCTGGCAAATTCCTACCAGGGAAATGAAAAGAATTTTAAGAACAGAAATGGATGTTTTAAGAAGATCAACTGGAAAATCTAGAATGGATAGAATACGAAATAAAGAAGCAAGGAAAATTATGGGTGTACAAGAGGAGCCAGACATCATAGGCATTATAGAAAAGAAAAGATTACAATTGTATGGCCATGTCAAAAGAATGCCAGAGCTAAGATTGCCTAAAATTGTTATGGAATGGATCCCAATAGAAAGGAGGAAGAGAGGAAGACCGAAGAAAACTTGGATAGAAGGGGTACAAGCAGCTATGAATATCAGAGGATGAGAGGAAAATCAATGGACGGACAGAGAGGAATGGCGTTTGGTTTCCGGAAGAAGGCGGCAACTGCCATGATACCGGATGATGAGATATATATATATATATATATATATATATATATATATATTATATCTTCGGTTAATGTATTTCACGTCGTCTGATTCCTAATTGCCAATTTAGTCGGCCTATCCAATATCCTGGTTGTAGATGTTTCTCCTTCATGTATAAATATATTTCCTGACTCCAGGAGATTTTAGGTCTTCCTCTACCTCGTCGTCCCTCAGGTTTCCATTCCAAAACACATTTTGGAGCCGATCCTTTTCCATTCGCTGGACATATCTGTACCATCGTAATTGCTAAGCTTTAATATAATCTAAAATAGTGTCTTGAATCTTCATTTTCTCCCTTATAACTGAGTTTCTAATTTTCTTATCTTCATGAATTTCTTGCTGTCCTTCGTATAAATACTATTTCCATTGCCAAAATATATTTATTAGTTTTTATAGTTAACGGCCAAAGTTCTGCTCTGTAAGTATATATTATATATATATATATATATATATATATGTTATAACAATATTTTTGACAATTGGTAATGAAGGCAAATATGATATGAAAAGAAAAATGAATGCTTGAGTCGGGATTTGAACCCGAGTCTCTAAACTCTGTACGTTTAGCGCTCTAACCAACTGAGCTACTCAAGTATTCCAACACAAACATACATTTTTCTTATATATGTGGTATTCTCAATTCACACAAGAGGTAGCGGGAAGTCGTTCCAACTGACATCTAGTGGCCACCATAACAGGTAAGCAGATTTTTAAAGAAAATATT
Source organism: Diploptera punctata (assembly GCA_030220185.1). Lineage (NCBI taxonomy): Eukaryota > Metazoa > Arthropoda > Insecta > Blattodea > Blaberidae > Diploptera > Diploptera punctata. The sequence goes on along the minus strand of JASPKZ010007526.1, from coordinate 272,672 downwards.
TACTTTATAGCAGTAACGCTTGTATATTTAGATGTTATAACTATATTTTTGACATTTGGCAATGAGTAGCTCAGTTGGTTAGAGCGCGAAACGCACAGAGTTTAGAGACTGGGGTTCAAATCCCGACTCATGCATTCATTTTTCTTTTCATATCACATATATATGCCTATATTTGAAACAAAATCCAAAGTACTACAACAATAATAATAGCTTTAATCAAATTAAAGTGTTAATTTTGCAGCGACTTTATTAAGGAGTTTGCAATAAAACTTTTATTGTGTTAAGTTGTGTGCTAAGAACAGCTGGCGCTATAAACTCGGAAAATGTTTGATAGCATTTACAATATCGATTTTATTTAAGTATTTTGGGAAAAATAAAAGTGAATTAGTATGCCGGTTTTAAATGTAAAATATTTAGAATTTTTGCTAAGAAAAATCATCCAAATGGTACAATAAATACCAGTATTGTATAGGTATTTATAAATTGCATGATATATCAAAACAGATTTAAAGAAGGTATCTAGCATTTAAAAAAAAACTTAATTATTAAAGAGAAAAATACTTCATATGCCAATAAGTTTAATCTTATTTGATGTGTAAGATCTTTATAGAGACATTGAGGCACAAACAGTGTCAGATTTTCAATATTTTATTTAACTATATTCTTTGACACCTCATGTCAAAAACCTCGATATTCAAATCTTGAAAGTTCGAATAAATTTACTCAGAGATCCTTTTATTTCATAGCTATGTCCTTCTAGGTCCACAGCTTAACTTGCATTTCGAGGGAATGCATACTCAGGATTTTTACGTCCTGCCATTCGCTCTTAGGAAAATGTTAGTAAAAACACTTGCAATGCCCCATTTTGATTATTGTGACACTCTTTTTACAGACTTAAATATTATTTACACTCAAAGACTTCAACGTGTTCATAATTCTTGCGCACGTTTTATTTGTGGTATTCGCAAATTTGACCATGTTACACCGTCCCTGGAACAATTATCGTGGCTTCGTCTACGAGATCGTAGAACTGTCCATTCACTATCCCTTCTCTATAAAATCCTTCACACATCATCGCCTAATTATTTATCATGCCGCTTCATCAGACTATCCGACACACATAATCTTCACACTCGATCCCATCAGCACATTGTCCTTTATATCCCTCCTCATCACACTGTATATTATTCATTATCTTTTACGGCCTCACTTACCAAAACATGGAATTCCCTTCCGACCTATGTCAGAGACTGTCAAACTATAACATCCTTCAAAAACAAATTAAAGAATTATTTAATAACAAACTAACTTATACACCTCACTGATAGTATTCTTTTAACAATTAATAAATATAATTATCTATGAAAATAATATTTAGATTTAACAAATATTGTCTTTTGTTTTGTTTTAAATATTGTACAAACGTAAAATTAGTTTTCTATATCTCATTATTTTCCTTTGTTTTATATATATATTAGACAGGGACAATTTAATATGCCTTGCTTGTATACATTTTATTATTAGTTTTAGTCTTAATTTTAACTAACATTAACTAGTTGCATTATAGATCGTAATATAATAGATATTATCTTTTTGATCAAATTTTTATTTAGTATTTAATATTAGAGTTCATTGTGATTGTTATATTCTGATGTAATATATGTTTGCCCTGGTGAGTGGAAGAGAAGGCCACATGGCCTTAACTCCACCAAGCTAAATAAATAAATCTAAATCTAAATAAATCTAATCCATTGACTCGGCCGAATTTGAATCAAGTGTTGAATTAACTAAAGAGATAAAACGTAAGGGGGTTTCATTAGATTAGAGTACATTATAATGGGGGCTTATGTGAGGGCAATGACTAATATCCGGTTCGTAAAAAGCCACCAGCACGTTGATGTAACTTAAAAGATAAAGTGATATCGGAGACATGTTTATATTATTTTTACCAGTTTTCTGTGGAAGTAACAAAATGAAAATACATTGAATCGCAGTATTAAATATAAGCCTAATGAATGTTATGAGCTTGCACCAATATATTGCATTATATAATTTTCATTATCTGAGTAACGCTTTACTCTGATTCTGATATAGTACATTCAACTGAATTTACAAAAAAAAGTCTCAATTACGCTGAGCAACAAGACAGAAACTTTTTTTTTTGTTCTCAGAAAGAAATTATGTGATTCTGATAGTATTATTTCTCCTGAATTCAAATATATCGGTTTTTCTCCATCACGCAAGGTTTCCGAGAGACAGGCATTTATTATACTTTCAAACACTTTAATAATTTCTACATTCGTAACTACACAATATTCCAACATTCGGACTCGCCTAGAAAGTAAGAAATTACGATTTTCTGCTATATTTCGCCTGTGGAGCATCCCTCTTGATTTGATGGTCCAACAATAATCGGCCAGCGTATTACGCTTCCATTTGCCTTCATATCTCTTTTCCATAGCTGAAATCTCCTGATGAAAGTGTTCCCAGTGCTCATCGCTCACTGCGCCAAGATAACAAATTGACGAAAAAACGTTTATTAAAAAGATAATTATTTAAATCCATTAATTTAAATTGAAATACAAAGCTGTGGGTGATGTAGAAATTCCGAATACATATTTGAAAACACGATAAAAAGACTGCATTCAGTACAACTATTGGTACTCATGAGA